>APFE030493046.1:852-12436 GCA_000404065.3 Pinus taeda | reverse complement strand
TTTTGGCAGATTTCCTTTCCATATACTTGCTTAATATATTTTGGCCATCATGTACCCCTTCTGACCTCATATATTAGGGGGCATCTGTTATAGCTCCAAATCTCACTATTATGGTTTATGATGCTGCACTCATGGCCTAGGGAAACCCCTCCTTCCAGACCTGGTCCAAAATATAAAAAACAGTGTTTTATTCCCTGTACGTGATATTGCCCTGAGTTAAACGCATGTAAACACGGGTCCATATATACCCAACTCACGTATATGTATTAAATCACTTAAAAAAATATAAAACTCCTTATTTTCGGGCGGAGATCGCGGGTTTTACCGACTGATCACCTGTTAGTGCCCGTGGCCTCAACTGTTCCCAACCAATTCCTAACTAAAAAACTACTTTGGAATTGGTATAAAAAGACATCAAAGGGAAGGCCCAAGGGAGGAGAGAAGAGAGAGAAAGGTTATTATACTGAGATTTCCCCCCTGACTAGGTCTGAAGACCCTTGTGCCTTCTGCAGTTCCCCCATTTGTACAGGAAACCCTTGTTTCCTTGTGATTTGATGTTCATCCCTTAGGTATGGCATCATGGAGTGAGTCTTGGAAGGAGATATGTTAGAGGCTTGAGGCGGGACGGATCTAGAAGGAAGCTGTGCTTGGAGCCTGCAAAGGTTGCTCAAGTGATATTACTCCTTTTGTACTTTCTATTTGTCTATAATAAAGAAACATGTCTTGATTCCCGATATGCTTCTTCTTTATGTTTATGATGTTCATGTTTGAATTTCATGTATGAATGGTTGTTTAAAGTTCATAACTAACTTCCTTCTTTTATAACATAAAGATGATTTTTGTATAAATCTTTGTTCATATACTGCTGCATTCTTTGAATTGTTGGTTTTGCAGGGCAAAGGAGCAAAAGAGACGTGAAGAAGGGTTTGGAACCTTGAGGAACTACTCGAACATAGGACCTAAGGTACATCCTTCTTACTTTAGAATTAGCTTTTGCTAGCATAATGGCTGTGTGTATGCATGTTTCTTTGTTTAGACAACTTTCAGTCTGCTAGGGTATCACCCAAAATCCCTAGGGGATAAAATCCCTCAACACCAATGAGGGAATTTGTGATATTGTTCCGATTGAAATAAATTTTAGATGCTTTGAGACAACTTGTTCTTTAAATTTTAAAGAGTCGAGAAAAAACAAAAGATGACTCTAGTCGCCTTCAATTTTTATTGAGCCTAAAGTGACAAGTGCTTAGAGGACCTTTTCCTTTGAGTCTGAAAAGGAGAAAAATGAACTTCTCTAGAGATCTAGGCAGAGAGGATTACCAAACCAATCGTAAAACTGCAGATACTTTTTACGGTACAACAGTCAATCTTCCTGAATACCGTGTTCAGTGCATTGTGATCGATAGGGCGGCAGACACGACTTCCTAAGGATAAAGGATGCAGCCTATTGTGGTCTCCCAAAATATACTCGACGATACGTGGGAGCACAAGTTCGTACTGGCACTTGCTGTCTAAGAGTGGAGGAATCATCCAACCAACAATGAAAGCAACAGTTAACAAGTTTTACGACGCCAGAATACATCTCTAGCCTAGACCTCTAGATATTGTGTGTTAGGTTCCAAAGTGTTGTTAGATTCATTAAATTTATTTTAAGTTGATCTTGCTTAAAAATTTGCCTTTCGGGTTCACCACGTGATGTGTATATAATTCCTAAAATGTAGTCTAAGAAGATAAACAAACTTTTAATCTTCTTTTGGAAATGAAAATCCTAGCTACTAAGGAAAGAAAGTTAAGAATCTTTCTGCAAAGAGCACAGAACACAGGCTAAATGCACTGTCCTAAATCAAACCAAGCAGTCAAAATGCAAATGCACATGCATGTACTTGTTTTCAGCCTTCTTAATGTATGGATGATGATAAGAAAGCTATGTGCAAATCTGAATCACTTTCAAAGCGACAATACTCAACAAGTTCCTTTTAAAAATGAAGTGAAGGTAAGAGAGACACTTTGCGATTTCGAAATGAAAATTGCTTTTTGACACTTTAAAAACTATTAATTCAAATCATATGCAATAGTAACTCTATAATAGACTATCAAGAGCAATGGGATTGTCTTCTAAAACTGAAAATGACGGCTACGACACTTTCAAATCCAGAAACGACAGTTCGACTATGCTACTTTTTTGCAAAAGAGAACTGAAAATGGCGCACAATACATAAAAACACTTACTATTCTTTGCACTATGGAGGTGGAATAATGTAAGAGAAGGGAGTTTTCATAGAAATACACTGACTATAGACAGCAAAACTCCTGAATAGGACTGCAAACAAAGAGAAAAAACCAAAGTCTAAAGGTAAAGTTAACCTTCCCTGACCATCGCACCTGTCACACTGTGAATTCAGTATGCAGCGCACCTACTGCACTCGGGAAGTGCGATGCATACAATCTTCCTTGAAGGCAGGGTGCGATGGTACTAGTGCGAGACTTTAAACAAGTTTTTACCCACAATTTGCAATTCAGTTCAGGGATTTAGGCTGAGTAAGTAATGTTTAGTATATGTAAAACACAGGGGTGATCTAAAGAGGTTACTAGAGCCACCACTTAGGGCAATTAGACTATTTGCAGATTGATTGTTTAATTCATAAAAAAAACCCAGAGATAGACTAAAGCAACGTTGATCTACTTTGCATTTGTATAACAAATGCAGTTTGAGGCTAGTTGGCTTGGCTTCAGGCTCCGTCTGTAAATTTATAAAAGAAACAAAGATAGATAGGCTAACAAACAATTTAGTCGCTCCCCAGTGGAGTCACCATTTTGTTACCGGGAATAGTGTCCACTCGGATGCTGCTATTCCCACTAAGACTGGTATCTATCTTAGAAACAAACAAGTCTATTTTCGCTTTCCTTTATGAAAATAGATAAGAGGAGAACCAAGGAGACCAACCTTAGTCTTGGGCTTGATTTCCTCTCCTTCCTGATAGAGCTTTGCCGCTCCTTCTTCGTCTGCCCAGCTTCAAAGAGCACCTGTGGAATCACAACAACATACTACTATCGAAGAACAAAGATCTATATTCATAAATAACACAGGACCAGATGTGTGTTAACCATACAAATGCATATATAAACAAGTACCCAAGAATATGGAGGAAAACTTGAATAGCTTTATTAAGATGAAAAGTAGCAAGAGGATTACAACCATATGTTCTGACCCAACATCATCCTCCAACTATAAAGCCCTTCTTCACCTCAAGTAAAGCTTAGATCACCCAACACTATGAATACACACCAGAAAACCAACAACACTTCTCTATAAGATACAAAAGTCCAGCCTATGGATCTCTATGATGAGGGATCCATATATAGATGATTATAGGGAGGTGAGTCATTTTTTGGGGTCTTGATTAGTGTCCTCTCTCTGATAGTTCCTGCTTCCACTTGGAGAATGATGATCTCTTACTCATCCCTGGTCGAAAATAGAGAGGTAAGTGTCATAGGGGAAGCTTCTGGAAGATCCATGATCTTCCACCTCGCATTTTGTCCCTACCATTTGTCCATTCCCGACCATCACACCCCACAGAGGAGTAATTTAGTATGCATCGCACCTTGTACACTGGGAAAGTGATATGCATCACACCCTTTGTAGTGAGTTTTCAGTATGGTCCAGTTTTGACCATTTATGAGCAGTTTTTAGTGGAGAACTTCTGGGAGATGATGTAATCAGCTGACCTTGTTCCTTTAGGCAGTGAAGCAACACTTTTAGGGACTTAGGAGCCCTCCATTTATGGACATTCATGATTCGGGTTGAAGTGCCCAAAAATGTCTATAACACCCACTCATGATAGTACAAAAGTAAATGGTATCAACAATTATTGTGATAAAACACTTTGTTAATCCTAAAAAACATAATGTTTGAGCATCCTGCCATTGACGGGTCCTCCAGGTACTTCTGTCCCATCTGCATTCTTCAGAAAAAATGGATTGTTGCCTCGGTAAGAATCAATAATGTATGTTCCCATCCCCAAGTTGTCAAACTTACCATGCTTTCCTTTTTCTTCCCTTCTGGAATCCCATTTCAGAACATGATTACCAATCTGAAATTCGTAAGCTTTTGTCCCTTGGTAAAAAATTTTCTTAATACTGTCTTGGATCAACTGAGTTATGTTATGAACTACTTCTCTTGTTTGATGCAAATGGATGGTCTGGTTTATTCTCATTTGCAAATAATTTGGTTCCACCTCTAACTCCTGCATCATATTTAAAATAGGAATTCCCAATGAGGTTGGAAACACAACATCTATCCCACAAACTAGTTGATTTGGAGACATGCATATTTACTTTTTGGTAGTAAGCATGTCTACCCATAATGCATTAACCAGCTTGATGTGCAATGAATTTTTATTGTCCTACAACAAATTTTTGATGATGTTAGCCAAAATTTTATTGGAGGATTCTACCATTCCATTTCCCTGAGGGTAATAGGCTGTAGAATGTCCCAATTTTATTTGATATTTGTTACAGAGACCTATCATCCTTTTTGACCTCAAAGATGTAGCATTGTCAATAATAATTTTCCTAGGGCAACCAAATCTAGCAAGGATATTATTTTCTAGGAACTTAATGATGACTGCATCAAAAGCTTATATGCTAGGTATGACTTCTATACATTTTGTAAACTAATTAGTCGTTGTTAGAATCCACTTATGTTGAGCAGATGAGGTAGGGTGGATTTCTCCTATGAAGTCAAGGGCCCATTGTTGGAAAGGAGTTTTAGCAGATATAGGCCTCAAGGATAAAGGCAAAATCTTCTTCCTACCTTTGAATATTTGACATTTGTGGCATGAAGTAACTTTCTTTTGGATATCCAAAAATAGGGTGGCCAGTAAAAGCCTACCCTTAGAATCTTATTTGCAATAGTTTTCCAATACAGGTGTCAACCACGGTCTCCTTCATAGACCTCTTACATGAATTTATTTGGTTCATTTTCCAATAAACAATTTAGTAAAACACCACCAACATCTTTCCAATATATATTTTCATTCAAAATACAAAAATTAGCAACTATAAGTTTAATAAATCTAGCCTTTGTTTTAGTTCAACCAAGAGGAGATTGTAAATTATGTAGCACATAAATAATGTCTACATACCAAGGAGAGTTAGAAAAATCTTCTACTACCATTGGAGTTGCCAACTCATCTAGTTCATTAAATATGCTAGAAAATTTATATTTAAAGAAAGCAAGTTAGATTTTGCCATTAATTTCACTAACCCTTAACCTTTGATGAGTTTAGTGGGTTCGATTTCAATATCATACTCTAATATAACAACAATCCATTTACCCCTTTTCCCATCTGGATCATTTTGAGTCAATATATCTTTAACTACTACACTTGGAACAAAAGAAATGATGTGTGAATGGAGAATATACACTCTAAATTCTTTTACGGCCTTTACCAAGGAAAAGGCTTGTTTTTCCATAATGTCATATTTCAAGGTTGCATCTCTCAAAGATTTTCTGAAGAAATCAATGGGTTGTTCATGTCCCTCATCGTTCTTTTGTATGAGAACTGCAACAATGGTGTGTTTTGAAGAGAATGAAAAAATTAGAATATCTTTAGTAAAATTTGGCCTAATTAACATCGGTGCCTAAGTTAAAGCTTGCTTTACAATGTTAAATGATTTTTTAGCTTCCATGTTCCATTTCACCTCAGTATCCATTTTTAGCATATTGGTAATATTATTTAAAAGTTCAGCTAAATTCAGAATGAATCTCCTTAGAAAATTTATCTGTCCAATAAAAGAATTAATTTCCTTTATGTTCGTGGGTGGATTAATTTTGACTATAGCTTCTATTCTATTGGGATCTATCTTGATTCCTTATTGTGAAATTATTTGTCCCAATAGTTTTCCTTCTTGCAAACTGAATAATGTTTTCTTAGCGTTGAAGCAAATGCCAAATTTTCGACATTTTTCAAAAACTATTCTCAAATGACTTAAGTGTTCCTCACCTGTTTCTGAAAAAACAATGATTTCATCCATATATATAACTATGAAATGACCCATTTCATCAGCCAAAAGTGAAATCCATGGCTCTCTGAAACATTACTCCAGTATTCATTAGATCAAAAGGAATTTTCACATACATGAAGGTGCCACAAGGTGTAGTAAACATTGTTTTCTCTTGATCATCCGGGTGTACTAAGACCTGGTTATAACTAGAAAATCCATCCAACAAGGAAATCCTACTAGATCCAACTACCTTCTATAGGATGTGGTCCATCTTAGGTAGAGGGTAATTGTCTTTTAGAGAGGCTTTATTTAAATTCCGGAAATCAATGCAAAGTCTGATTTCACCAGTATTTTTTCTAGTGGGAACCAAATTCGACACCCATTTGGAATATCTCAAAGGTACTATTATTTTGGCATCATACATTCTCTTTACCTCTTTTTCAACTAGAGGCATAAGCAGTGGATTAAACCTCCTTAATTTGTGTTTAAAAGGTTTATGATCTTCTTTCAATGGAATTTTGTGTTGTATGATACTGGTGTCATATGATTTCAGGTCCTCATAACTCTAGGCAAAAGCATCAATGCATTCTTTGAGCATTTTAATGTATTTCATCTTTTCAGCTAGAGTTAAGGATTTAAAAATTTTGATCATCATTTTGGGTTGAAGTTGAGTCCCAATGTTATGTTCCTCAACACCAGCTCCAGCAGTTTCATTTTTGGGCTTCTTCGCTACATCATTGAAATGAAATAAATCTTCTAAAGGAACCAGCCCTCTAGGTAGGATGTTGTCTTTCAGTCGCAAAATATATGTTTCTTGTTTTTCTTCATTTATTTCATGAAATTCTAATTTATTTACATTAGTATGTACAATATACTCCATATCAAATTCTACATCTATATTAGTATCTTCAAATTCATCTCTAGACTACAAAAAGTTTTCAATCTGAACATCATCTCCAAAAACCTGCTAGTATCTAATGTTATCAGGTAGAGTAGGTCTATTCTTTACTTTTATTGTATATGGATGAGTAGGATGAAATGGTAATTTACAAGTACTTGTCGAAGTAGCAAGACCATTGGGCGGTGTATTTTTATCTCTTGAAACTTCTGACAAACTATATTCAGTGAAAGAATCAAGAAAGTCTAACACAACATTTCTATAGGCTCTCATCTTAGTATTTTTTGCAGAGTATTCTCCTTTGATTTGTTTTATCGCTAACTTAGAATCTCCATGAATAGAAATTCGTTTAGCACCAAGTTTATTCAAGAGTTGTAAACCTAAGATTAAGGCTTCATACTCTACAACATTATTAGAACACTGAAAATTTAATTTGTAGGACTGACCTTCTGAGTGATGAGTATAAGAATTAGAAACCCATACACTAGCACCAACTCCTTCTTTACTCACTGATCCATCAAAGTCCAAATTCCACAAAAATTCATCTCAATTATCCTAGTCAGTGATTAATGTTTGACCATTAGTGTTGAGACAAAAATCAGCATTATGGTTTTGAATTTGTTCTTGTGTGCTTACATCATTGTAAAGAATAAATGAGTCCAAATCAGAATGAACATAATATATAGGATAATTGTTAGGCCTATCTTGAGTGGTGACCATAAATTTCATGAGTTTCTCTCTATAGAGTCTTTTGTTCTGACCAAAGACAGGGATAGTTTCATAGGACATATCCACCTATAAAGTTCCTTGGAGTTTGGCTCCCCATGAACGGGAAAGAAACATTCCATATTTGGGTGGGATATCGGCAACGACTATATCAATAAGTACACTTTTTGTAGGGATTTGGACTAAATTTACACATAAATCTTTTATAAGTCCAAGGAACTTAACTTGAATAGAATAAAATGAATACAAGTCTTTATACCTTTTGGTAATATCTAATCCCAACTTCTCCATAATTACTTTCGACATAAGGTTGTGGGAGACCCCTGAGTCAAGCATAGTGTTGTGTAAGATTTTATCATGAGTAGTTACACTAACATAAAAGGGAGGAACATCTCCCTCTTGATATTTTCCATCAACTTCTAGGACAAATAGTAATTTAGGTTGATCATCTGATACATTAACTATATCAATGCCTTCTCCTATGCCCAATTCTTTCATTACTTGGGATCTATGAGTTTTATTCATCAATTTTGTCAAAGGAATAGGGATTTTGAGTTTTTCCAATTCGTTTTATATATTAAAAGACAATGCCAAGGAACCATTGTAAACATATTGTTGTAATTGTCTTTGATGTCTTTGAAAGCAGCACATCCCCAAATGAAATTTTTTTCCGATTCCACTGCCCTAGAAGTGCAAAAAGTACACCCGTTCTTCCCCAACTTCTTTAGGTCTTTTCCATCTACCTGTTTCACACAGTAGTTGATGTGAGCTAGTTCTTAATTAAGCAATAAGAATCTTTGCTCTCCATGGAATGCTAGCTCCCAATAGCTTCTAGTTTATCAACCACATCCCTTTGGGGTATATCTCTCAGTTGGCTGGTAGAGGGATCATTTGTTTGAATTTTTTTGGACGCAGTGTCCATTTTTTTCTGGATTATAACACCTGAATTATTTCTAGTAAGAATCTCAACATTATTTTTGGCAGGTGCTTCAGCTGATTTCTTTGGAGGAGTATTAGGTATTTCTATTCCTGAGGTTGTATTATTTATGAACTTCCATGATGGTATTCTCAAATCCTTTCTTGTAATCCTTTGTTTCTTCAGGTTCTATCTCATTTTGGGATAATAGAAAAATGTCTTGATCTTCCTCGATAAGAAAAATATAGTCATTATCCTTTACTCTTAATAGATTTATTTGAGTATTCTTTGTATCATCAACTACTTTAACCTCATCCTATATATAATTTTCCTCTAAAGGAGGTATTACTTGTTGGTCTAGACCCTTTTGGTCTCTTTATTTATTCAAGGGTTGATTTCTTCGATAGTTTGGATTTCTTATTTTCCCATTTTGATTTTATCTCTGAGGAGTCCTATCAACTATATTGATTATGTCCATCATTTTCTTTACTGTTCTTAGTTGACTGTTTAATTTATAATTAGCAAAAACCGAAGATGAAGGTTCCTCTTTTATCATTACTCTTTTTTTAGCCTTTAACTTAGCTTTATTGGGTAATAAATTAGCTTCTACTTTAAGTGCGTTTTCTTGCGTCTCCTCTAAGGTTGAGGGATCAATTTTTCTCAGTTGATAGCCCATATCAACATTGAATCCTTCTGGGAAATGTATCAGGGCCAAGCCCGGGGTGGTTTAATGGCAATGGAAATTGCATTGTAAACCCTATTGAATCTATAATATTACTCTTCTATAGTTTCATTTGGACATCTCTTAAGGTTTTTATAATCATTAAGGATTTGCAGAGGACTCTTTTTAATTTCCAACCTAGTTAGGAAAGATTAGTGAAAAACAATAAGGTCAGTTATACTACCTGTTGCTAGGTCTTTGAACCACTTTCTGACTTCTCCACCTAAGCTCTGGGAAAAAAGTCTTAGTTTTACATCGTTCTAATCTACTTCGTGAAGATCAAAGAAGTCATTCATCCTATCAATGTGTTGTTGTGCAGTAACAAGAATAGTACCATCAAACTAGGGTATCCTAGTCTGATAGTCTTAGGGCATATTATGCAACTGTGCAGGTAAAACCAGAGGTGCATAGTGAGTAGCCATGATATTTGGTCTTAAGGGAGGAGAAGATAAAGGATTTGTGGGAATGAATTGAGTGACTACTTGAGATACTATTGTATGAGTATTTTAAATTACAGAAGAGGAAGGGAAAACTAATGTTGGATGAACTAATTGGGAGGATGAAACAGATGCGGCAATAGCAAGAGAAGAGAGTTCAACAAATTGTTCTATATAAGCTTGATGTACAACCTGATCAAGCAATGAAATAATATCTTGTAGATTTTCAAACTCCTCAAAGGCTTACTAATCTGAATCAGGTCCAACAGATGGTCTTATTGGTTTATATGGTTGAAGAATGGCTTCATCAACCACTGTTTGATCAACAAAATACTCATACTTAGTCTTGAAAAGACTGTGCTCGAAAGGTAGGTCAAACTAAATATCATGAATAGTATCGAGGTTCTCAGGAAGAGAATTGGCCCTTGAAAGGGGGCTATTGCTTCCCTGGTTTTCAGCTAAACTTCTCCTTCAGAGTATTCTTTCAGGATTTTCTAGAATTTCAGGTGGGTCTAGATCAGGATTGGCTCCAGTATAAAGTTGTTTTGGAGCCATATTTTTTTATTAAAAAAGCAAAGAAAAACAACCTCTAATCCTTTATTTCCAATGTCTTGATCATTAAATTTATTGAAATAAGTATGTAGAAACTAGGGAAAATAATCTTGTGATGATGTAATAAAGGATTATTTTTAGTCCCCAGTATGGTTGCCATAATGTTAGCACTTTGTAATTTTCTGAGGTTACAAAAGAAAATCACCAAGGTAACCGAAAACCAACTTTGGAAGCTGGGATCTAGTTCTGCTAGCTTCAGAGAGGGCTCTCTCTATAAGATTTAACTTTGTTTGATTGGATATTAGGCTAGTTATTAAGTTTGGGGGTTTGATTTGTATTTTGGTGGTTGGCTGATAAATTATATTTCCATTGGGATATGGAGTTTGTTACATAAAATACAAATTAACTAGAGTATCTATAGATAGATCTCAGAAGGCAAGGTAGCCAAATAAATTGGATTCTTTAAATTTTGTGAAATGGAGTAGAAGAATAGAATAAGGTTCACTTTAAAATATAGAACATTGTTACCTAAATTCTATATTCAAAGGTCATACGAAAACATATAAATTATTCATAGCCAGGTGCAGAGTGTAGATTTAAACAAATTCTTCCTGTTAGAACCTAAATCCACCTTAGGCTGAAGGAAGGCAAAATTCAGGGTAACCACAAACCACGCTCAGTCTGGTAGCTAGCCCTACCAGAACAGGAGAGGGCTCTCTCCGAGTCACGCTCAACGAATAAGTAAACGAAATGATCTGAGATGACTTACAATGAAATATTGATCTTAAGCTAGTAAGTAAATATGGATACAAGAAGCAATTTTTTATGAATGACTGAGTTTCTGGGATGGTATGGGACCAACGAACAACAATGAGCAGAGCATTTAATACAAAGGCACAGACTACTTCGTGAGGCAAGACAGGTGGAATGTCTAGCAATTTAGTTTGAAATAATGTGGAATGGAGATATTGCTTAGGAGGGTGAAAAGGGCATAAGTACATGAATCCTTTTCAACAGAAGAAAAACACACAGCGTGAAACTTTCCCACAGGTAGAGCAATGAAAATGAATTCTACCTTATCTTACTCAGTAAATTTCACTGAAAATGAATATGAATGAACTATGAAACATAATGAAATACATATGAAACATAAGGAAAAACACATTTGCAACAATCACAACCACATGAATCTCATGAAATAGAGCTGCTTCCTTTCATTAATCCTCTGTCAAAATATACAATGAAGAAACACAGTTTCTTTCCCACAGTCTCCCAGAAATTACAAGCCAACCAACCCTTTGCAAATGGTTTGCATACAATAAATAGACTAT
>APFE030493040.1:0-17319 GCA_000404065.3 Pinus taeda | reverse complement strand
ATGGAATCATGATTAACATTTCTTTTGTTCTCATCATGAGTTTCCTTTACTACCCTTTCACCATTAGTGACCATTTCTTGTAGCAACTTATTCAATTTTATCTTCAATTCTTCCTTCTTATCATCCATGCCATTCATTTTAGTGTCCATGCCATTCATCTTAGATTGCATGCCTTTCTTTAAACCATCCATCTTAGCTTCTACACCTTTTTGTGCAAGTGACACTTGTTGCACTTGGTCTCGTAATTTTGATATATCATGTTGCATTTCTTCATCTTCTTCATGAGTCATGCCAAAGCTTTCAAGTTGCTTACTAGGTGTTTGAATTTTCTTTCCTCGGGGCACCAATTACCGATAATAATGCTTTACTATGCCCTTTGAATTCCTTCAAACTATTTTTTCAAACCAAGCTTATGCAAAAATTTTAAAAAAACTACACACCTTTTTTCACTTTGTAGGAGCTTGATATTGAATTTGATGTATCTCTGTAATTTCGGATCATCCAATTCTAAAATTGTGATCTTTAGTAGCCCTCTGTGTCCTCTTTCCAATGCCACCAGTCTTATCCAAATTGTATTATCCAAGGAAGAGTTATGCACAATCTCCCAAGATGACCTGATTATAGACCTTTCCAGAAGAGCGAACTTGTATGAAGTGCCACGTGTCACTGTTTCGACCTTTGGATCTGAAAAATATATACAAGAAACTAAAGTCCATCCTCTTTCTATAACCTCTTACAAAATTTCAATCCGATGCTCAGAGAGAAAGTTATAACGATTTCCCCAGGTCACCTGTTTGGAATGTAATTCAAGAATTTGCAAAAAGACCAACTTCCTCAGATCATATCTCTGCAAATATAGTGCAAAAAGCTCTGAAATTCGGACCCGAGGTTCATTGTGATTTCATCTCAAATGGGTTTTTTTTTCACTTCTGAAACATTGCAGGAAAAAAATTATAGTGAAAATGCCACGATGACCTATTTGGAGCAGCGAAACCCTAAAATCCAAAGCTTTGATACCAAATGTTATGAAACCAACTCACAAAAAGATAGTTGAATGCCTCAGAATTCAGCCTCTTTGAGGGGGCAACCTCCTTTATATTGCACAAATGAATAATTCTTGGATGATTCAAATGACAAAACCTCCTTTCTATATATAGGAGTCTAAGGGGTCACAATATAACCAAGCCGACCTAACAATATTAATATAAAGGCACATAAATAACAATAGAGAGATTCTATGGGGCACAGTAATAACAATATGGGGACAATAGGGGCACAATAATATTAATAAGGGATACAACTACAATATTAATGGGGGCATCACTAGTATTATAGGGACCTAACAAGATCTCCTTTGCAGTATCCAAGTCCCACTACATGCCTTTTCAACACTCTTTTCCTCCTCTAGCTTGACATGAAATGGCTTCCAAGCTCGAACTCTCTTTCCTCATGCTTTAGCAACCAAAGACTAGTCTTTTGTCATCTAAGACTAATATTCTTCTATCAAAAGCTAAAGATTTCAAAATTTTGCAGCTGATTCTATCTCTCCACAACTTTCACTATGCGTTGTATTGTAACCAAAAAGGGTAAGAGGAAGTGGTTTATATAGGGAGAGGGGATAAGAATGAGATCCACTCAAGGGTGAAGAAGGTCTTATCTCCTTAGGAAGGTCCACTTTTAAGGGGAAAAGAACCTTATATGGAGTTCTTGGCACTTATCCAACCAAACGAACATCCACCACATCACCACTAAAAGTTTCTAGACGTGAAACTCCGTTCCCTTTTATAAAAATAGTCTAGAAGTAGACCATCATGGGAATTGGGCTAATAGTAGCATCGATTGGCGTGGGTCACAATGTAAAACTCAGCCATTAGTGCGGGTGAGACACTGGGAAAGAGCGTTGATCTTAAAAATTGGGTTTCAAGAAGGATTCTCTGGAAATGTTCTAAAGGGAGTGGGGAATACTTTCTTCAAACTTCAAGGGATACAAGAGCATAGGTTTCATGGTGAAAGTATAACACTGTAGTCACTACTAGGGTTCTCCAGGATTAGGAACGAGGAGTGACAAATTACTGTGTAACAGATGCCCCCTAAAGCATGAAGTCAGAGCTAAGAGCGATGGCTAAAATGCTTTAAGACAGAGTGAGGACTTGGAATACCAATATTGGAAAACCTACAACTCAAACATACATGTACATATCTGAAATATGATAGTCATGCCTGATAAACATTAGAGGCATATAACAATACATGAATCCATGGTATAGGTGCAACTATCCATCAAGAAAAGGATCATGTGCATGGGTCCTTGACATGGACACAACCATCCGACTGAAGGGGTCATATGAAATAGATCCACCGCATGGGCGCATCCATCTGCATAGAGAGGATCAAAATGAAAAGACCCATGGTATGGTCATAGCCATTCAAATGAGCAGGATCAAAATGATACCCACGGCATGGTCGCAACCACCTGTCTAAAGAATCATGTATATAATCATGAATGACTCATCACTCCTCGCAACCTGGACTTTTGTGATCTAAGACAAATTCAAAGTACAAATTCTAACATGTGAATAGACGTGCTGAAGTCGAACATGCTAGAAAATCACTTGATTACCGGCCAATGATGTGAACCATTAACAAGTGCGAGAGAAACCACCCATACTATCAATGAATATCAAGGTACTATCAGTATAATTCACTGAGTGTGAATAAGGAACTAAATTCAAACACCTGTGAAATCACTCGATCGAGGGCCAATGATTAGAACCCATCGTCAAGTGCAAAGAACTTGCCATTGAGGCATGCAAACTCTAAGGTACTGGAAAGGAGTTTCTAGATCAACTTCCTGGATAATGGGCTGAAGTTGATAGGAAGCAATCTATAGAAGGAAGGTCATAATGGATCCTTCATCATCGGCATGAAACGGGAAACACAATGAATGAGAGTAATCCAAGAATGTGACATATGATTAGACAATGTACAAGCAATAAGACTTCTCTCGAACATGTGGATGGCACAACTCCGGTGTTTGGCAACATTTTACATAATAGGATCAAAGGTGATGGTGACGTGGCATAGATCAGATGATAGGTTAAAATGGATAACCCAAACCCAGGAAGGAAAGTGACAGAGTGAGGATGTCCCAAAACCCGACACGAACAACAAATGAGTGTCAATGTTCAAGAGCGACATGTTGCCTCAAGTGAAGAATACAATTGATGAATACTTCCAATTTTCCCCCACCATTCCTGGCAAGTACCCCAGTTATTTTTGAAACAAAAGCTTGAAGGGGATAGCAAATGCTTGTAATATAAGCCCATCCTTCGGATGGATCCTACCTAGTAAATTTTAACGAGCCCTAGGAAGGATAAGCTCAGTTTCGTCATAATGACAAGTCCTATGTCATTTAATATTTTAACGAGTCTGACAAAGGTGAAACTAAGAAAATTTTTCATGTTTAGAGAGTTTGAAAAAGACACAGAAAACAAAACTTCAAGGGTCCCTTTTCGTAAAGTTGTCTCTCAAACCTGAAAAGGTAGAAAACAATATTCAAGAGAACCTCCTAGTCATGTTTAACTAAGGTATACCTTTTTTGTAAATAGTTTTATCCCAGCTTGAAAAAGTGGTAAACGTATACTGGGTAAACGACATTTCACAGCCTTTAACGAGTTCAAAATGACAAGATATCGGTAATCTTTTCATATTTTGAGTCAGAAAAGAACTTAAAGATGACTCCCTACTTTTATTTGCTTTAACGAGTCTGAAAGGGAAAAATACTTGGCAATCTTTTAATTTTTTACGAGTCAAAAAAGAGCTTAAAGGTGACTCATCCAAGTGGAACGAGTGGTATAAAGGGTAGCAACTGGTTTCGGTTATGGTGGAATTGCTCAAAAACTAAGAAGTCAACAGGCTGGCTAGTAAAACCACTCATCGCTATGGTTCCTCAAGAAAGGGTAAAACAACCAAGTGAAAGCGAATGATCGGCCAAAGAAATGGTGGCAATAGAATGGAAAAAGAACCAAGGCTTGTTTGAAGGGAGAGGCTAATAAAAATGGCAATCACAAGGGTTAAAATGGAGATGGGTTCATTTTTATACAAGCATGAACCAGGGGGAACTATGCTTCAATTTGGTTTCATGTTTACGCAAGCTTGAAACGAAAAACTATGGTTGGATGAAAAAATGGCATGCCCCTAGCATGATGAGAGCAGAGGCACATGCCCCCCAAACTTCATTTCATTCACCAAAGTAGGCATCAAGTTGCTAAAATGTGGATGGAATGAAGTTTCACTTTCGAGATCAAGGAAAGACTCGACTCGAATTTGACGAGATCTTAATCAAAGACTCAATTTGGAAAAGGGAGTTGTTTCATTTTTTAATGAGGTTGACACAGTAAAAGAACTATCCTCAAGACTCCTTGTTTCATTTTTTAAGGAGATTGACACAAGACCAGGAACCATGCTCCGACACTTTGTTTCATATTTAACGAGGTTGACACAAGACCAGGAACTATCCTCATGACTCCTTGTTTCATTTTTTAAGGAAACTGACACAATACTAGGAACCATGCTCATGAATCCTTGTTTCATTTTTTAAGGAGCTTGACACAAGACCAGGAACCATGCTCCGACACTGTTTCATTTTTTAACGAGGTTGACACAAGACCAATAACTATCCTCATGACATTTGTTTCATTTTTTAACGAGGTTGATACAAGAACAAACAATCCTCGAAATCTGTTTCATTTTTTAATGAGGTTGATATAGGAACATACTATCATTGCACGTTGTCTCATTTTTCTAATGAGGTTGACATAGAAAAAGAACTATCCTCATACATTGTTTCATTTTTTAACGAGGTTGACATAGAAAAATAACCGTCCTCGTACGTTGTTTCATTTTTTAACGAGGTTGAGACAGAAAAAGAGGAAATAGCCCCCAAGAGGTCCTCACTGGACGAGAGAACTATGCTATGGGAGGAACACATGCCAACTAGTAGAAATGATAGATCAGGTTCCAATGCCCCCAATACATAATGTACCATTCCATCTACATGATCATCAGTAGATGTGGAGACGGAATGGGTAGCCACATAATTGACCTGTGGTGGGGAGGTTACTGCTTGGAAATGAGAACTAATAGAGGATGATGGTAGGATTGGAGCCATTTGGTGACCGACGAATGATAATTGATCAATGGTCACTATTCTCCCTTCGTGTGGAAAACAAACCAAATGGAAGAGCAAAGAAACAAGAGCTCCCATGGCATAAACATAGTCGCACCCAAGGAGAAGATTCAAGTCTAAGGGACCTTGTACTATCATCATGTCTATATAGACAATATTTCCTCCCAAATTAATAGGGAACTTTATAAGGATCCCTAAAGGTTTACTAGCTCCTCCTTTGAAAGGCAACAGATTTTGGGTGAAAAGCACAAACTGTGGGGATCCCAAAGCTTGCAAAGTAGTAGAAGACATGATGTTAACAGATGAGCCTTCATCTAATAGAGTGCCATGTACTACCATATTATAAGCTTGTACCTTAATCTGGAAAGGAACATAAGATGGGATGTGGAATGCAGTCAATTGACTCCAATCAAAAGAAACAACATAACTACTTGGTGGGGGTATCATGGGATTTCCCCAATGTTTTACAGGAATAGGAGAAGGACTCTATTGAACAACTGGGATGGGAGGGCCACTCTTCGATTAATGAGAATATGAGGACATGAGAAGAACATGAGCAATATGATCACTATTGTCTTCGAGAACAGAGTGAACAACTGAAGGCGAAGCCAAGTCGACACTCTTTTCAACCAATGGTTGGTTGGGAACACACACAAGAGAGTCATGCTCAAGAAGAGCATGATGGGAAAGAGATGAATCCAAGTCAATCTCTTTACCAATTAGGAGAGGGTTAGAAGAAAGCCTCTGATAACCAACATGCATTTGGGGTTGAGGACCTGTAAGTTTTCCCAAAACTTTGGAAGCTTTATCCATAAGAGGACAAAGGTTAAGAAGATGCTCTCCTTCACATAACCTATAGGGGAATTTAATTTTTCCCTTCTTCTTACCATTGCTAGCCGAGGGTGTAGCATCGACATGATCTCCAAAGGTCGATGGGGATAGTCGATCCCGATTTTGAGACCATACCTCTAAGACTTTGGAAATACCAGGATAGTCTCGAAGGAGATGGTCACCCTTACATAACCTACAAGGGAATTTTAACTTCCACAAAGGATTAGAAGGTTTGTCGATGGGAAGTGCATTTGGAGTAATAGTTGCACGGTTGGCCTCTCGCTTATCTAACTTCTTCTTCTTCTTCTTCTTCTTAGCCTCCTGGTTATTGAATTTCAAACTTTCACGACGCGAAGTAGAAGAGGAGGGTGAAGACATAGGTGAAGAAGGTGAGAGGTAAACCTTAGAATAAACATGGTGTTGTTCAAGTGAAGGAGATGGCTGGACAACAGTTTTGACACTCAGGACCATCGAGGTCGAAAATAACTAGACAGATAAACCAATAGTTAACCTAGGAAGGGACAATGTTTCCATATAAGGAGCGTTAGCATTTTCGAAAGAAGGAAAAGGACCAAGACTCCCATCGGAGGGGAATCCTTAACTGGTAAACTCTGGAAATGTTGCCATTGGAATCGTCCCTAAAGAATCACTAAGGAAGAGAACTTTAACCAGGAATATTTCTTGGGTAGTTAATTTTAAGACACTTAAACAAAACTTTGCCTTTTCATGTTTTAAGGGTCGAGAAAAGGACAAAAGGTGACTCTAGTCGCTTTCAAATTTAACGAGCTTGAAAGGACAAGTGCCTGATGATATTTTTAAATTTAAAGAGTCATTAAGGATAAAAAATGACTACTCAGGGTACTCTAGGCATAAAGGATTGCCAGGTAATAGTGAACTGCAGAATACCTCCTAGCGAATCGAAAAGTACGAGCAGGAAATCTCCCCAAATGTTGTGTTCGGTGTCTCACGTTTACAAGGCACCAGACTCGACTTCCTATGGATAAAAGATCGCAAACCTAGTGGGGTCTCCCTTTATATACGCGACGGTACGAGGAGCATAAGTCTGTGCTAGTGCTGTCTAATGCAAGATTGTTGTGAACGATAGTGGCTAGGTTTAAAGACGTCGGAACACGTCTCTAGCCTAAAACACTAAATGTGAGAATTAAGTCTCAATGCTTCCTTAGGTTAATTCAATAAATTTTAACGATTTATCTTGAATTAGGTTTAAATTTCAAGGCCCTACCGCTGTCATCTGAAAACTTCTATATGCAGCTATATGAGAAAATATATGTTTGTTTTCAATGAAAGTTTACATTAATTGAGGGATGGAGAACACACAATCAACACAACAACTAAAGAATGAAATCTTTTACTAATACATGTCCTAAATGCACTTAATCTTCCTTTAACAACAAAAAAGGTTTATTTCACTTCTCATGCCTATGATGATGCAATTCTAGCTTCTCAGTAATACTACTAATGCAATATTTTCGCTTATGTAAACTAGAATGATGTTCTTCTTTTCATAAAACGTAAAATGAATCTTTCATGTAAAGCACTTTAATGAAAATTTTCACAATTCCAAATAAACAAGCATTGATCAAATCCAAAGAATGATAAATGAAACTAAAAGCAACTTCTTCCCTGAATCAAACAAACCAAACACATGAATGCTTCAATCAATCAACCAAGCAATGCAATCTATGATCAGAAAGAGAAAAGAGACACTCGAAATAAAATAACAATTGAGACTCTTTCACTTATTCAATTGAAAATGAAGCAATGAAGATGTTGCGACTGAAATATGGATTAAATGAAGTAGCAAATCAGAAACTCGACACAATGAGTAAACAAACAAATGAACGGTAATTGACCTAGATGCCCCAGGATCATAGAAACCATCCAAAAAACTCAAAAAATCAAGCAATGAATCAAACCCAGTAAACAAAGCATCCTAATCACTTCTAGGCGAAAGAAGAGAGTGTGAGGGTCAAGACACATTGGCATTGGAATGGGAGAAACTCTAATTTTTCTTAACTCAGAAACCGACATGACTTTTTGGTTGAAACTAGCGCTGAAAAGGGGTCTGGCGTGACTGTCAGGCTAAAACTGGCACTAATCGGTGTGACAGTTTGGCTGAAACTAGCGCTGATCGAGGGATTCAAAGAAAAAATAGAAAATAACTTCACACAGGGCCAGAATTAACACATAAAAGGGTGGGCTAGTGACAGTATGCCTTCAAACAGGTCAATACAGATCTAGAAGACCATAAATAAACAAACTAGGCACACAAGTAGAAAAACAGAGTGATGAAAAGGAGACGTATTTCCCCAGCGGAGTCGCTAATTTGTGGTGTAGGAATATCCTCTCTGTAGACATAGACAATACCTCTAGCCCAAGAGAGTGGGTCTAGCCACAAACAAGACAATCTAATGTCAATTTCCTTATATTAGAATCGAATAAGAGGGCCTACCTCTTATAACACTAATTCACTTGATGTTTATCTTGCTTCCTTGCTCCAAATTCCTTTCATTCCTTTCGTTCAAATACCTGAAACAAACATGCAAGAAACAACAACAAATGTGATAGCATAAAATTGAATCCAATCTACTTAAAAATTCAATGATTTCTAAGCTATCAAATATAATATTACACTCGATATAGGAAATAAACCATTAGTTTTATTAAAATAAACTTCAAAGAGAAATACAATCGAAGCCTTGACGTTGGAGATCTCCTTTACGGTATCCAAGTCCCACTACACGCCTTTTCAACACTCTTTTCCTCCTCTAGCTTGACATGAAATGGATTCCAAGCTCTAACTCTCTCTCTCCTCATGCTTTAACTACCAAAGACTAGTCTTTTTTCATCTAAGACTAATCTTCTTCTATCAAAAGCTAAGGATTTCAGAATTTTGCAGTTGGTTCTATCTCTCCGCCACTTTCACTATGTGTTGTATTGTAACCAAAAAGGGTAAGAGGAAGTGTTTTATATAGGGAGAGGAGGATAAGAATGAGATCCACTAAAGGGGGAAGAAGGTCTTATCTCCTTGGGAAGGTCCACTTTTAAGGGGAAAAGAAACTTATATGGAGTTCTCGACCCTTATCTAACCAAACGAACATCCATCACATTGCCACTAGAAGTTTCTAGACGTGAAACTCTGTTTCCTTTTATAAAAACAATGCAAAAGTAGACCGAAGCAGGTATTGGGCTAACAGTAGCACCGATCGGCGTCAGTCACAGTGTAAAACTCTGCCATCAGCACGGGTGAGGCATTGGGAAAGAGTGTTGATCTTAAAAATTGAGTTTGAAGAAGGATTATCTAGAAATGTTCTGAAGGGAGTGGGGACTACTTTCTTCAAACTCCAAGGGATCCAAGAGCATAGGTTTCATGGTGAAAGTATAACACAGTAGTCACTACTAGGGTTCTCCAGGATCAAGAATGGGGAGTGACAGGAGAGTGACAAATTACTGTGTAACACCCCCAAGGTGTCTTTGCCCTGGTCATAGACCAGGACAAGGTTGTCTTAAGAGAAAACCCTAGGATGGACAACCTTATCATATTGAGATTTTACTCTCCTTTTATGAGCTTCATTGATTATGGCTGCATTCGACGCTGCTCATTGAGATGTTCCAAGTGAACGAGGCGTTCTTTAAAACTATAAGTATCTGGAAGAAGTTCAACAACTAATTTAAGGGAAGGAATTTCACATTCCACAGGAAAAATTGATTCCAACCCATAAACTAGTTGAAAAGGAGTAAAACAAGTAGCAATCTTGACTGACATTTGGTATGCCCAAAGTGACAGATATAACATAATGTGCCAAATGGATCGAGCTTTGTTAATCGTCCTTTGCAGGATGATTTTTAGGGATTCATTCACAACTTCAACCTTCCCATTGGCCTGAGGATAATAAGGAGACGAATGCTCCTGCTGGAAACCCAACTTAAGAGCCAATTCAGACATCATTTGATTTTGGAAATGACTGCCATGGTAAGTGACAATCTCTTTATGAATACCAAACTAGGAAATGACTTGATTGAAGAGAAACAAGGTTGTTGTTTCACCATCATTCTTGAAAGTAGGCATAGCCTCGACCCACTTAATAAAGTAGTCGACAACTACGATGAGATACTTGTGATTTCCCGCCAAAGGCGGTGTGCAAGTAGTGAAATCAATACCCCACTTCGTGAATCATGGACCGACGATGATCACAGGGAAGAGTGGAGCTAGATGTGCACACATTTTCCAAGTAAAAACTTGACAAGGGTGACAAATTTTGACCGCTTTAATACAATCTTTGAAGCTCGAAGGCTACAAGTAGTCTGCACACAAAATGTTTTGGGATGTTGCAACCCAGATAAATGACCACCACAAGCTCCACTATGGCAATCATTTAGCATAGACTCAACTTCTTCTAAGGTTAAACAACGTTTGAGGATTGAATCAACCCCGCGATGATATCATGTGTCACCTATAATAATATATATTTTAGCCAGGTGACGTAACTTTCTATGTTCATCCTTCGAAAAGTGAGTGGAAACTTCGAAGTCTGGAGATATATAATGATATCTCCATACCAAGGATCTTGTAAGGAAATAAGGAAAAGATGTTCATTAGGAAAAGATTCCTCATAAGCTATTTCTTTCTCACAAGGCAACTCTGAGGTCAATTCTGCAAATACTAAGGATTTCTTAGACTTAGCTGACATGAATTTGAGATTGAAATCTTGTAAAATGACAATCCATCTATTGTATTTTCCCTCGCTTGTTGAGAAAAAATTGAAATGGATTGATGGCTTTTAAGACGAAATATTTTTGAAGCAGAATATAATGTCTAAGTCACTAGACAGCTGCCAAAGCTAATTTCTCAATAGGAGAATAGCACAGTTCAAGGCCCACTGAGCCTCGGCTCAGATAATAGATTGCATGCTTATTGAAAGCATCATCTTCCTGAACCAAAACCATACCAATAGTTGATTTTGGTGCAACGAAATATAAAAGGAAGTGTTAGCTATAATTAGGAGGACTCGACAAAGGAGCAAAGGTTAATGATTTTTTTAAAGCATCAAATGAGCATTGCGCGAAATCATCCCATAGAAATGGGACCCCTTTCTTAAGTAATCTCATAAATCCTTTAGTAATCTTGGCATAATTGGCTATAAAACTCCTTAAGAAATTGGCTTTTCCTTGAAGACTCTGAAGTTGATGAATAGAGGACGGGGGAGGTAGCTAAAGTATTTCCTCAACCTTGAAGGGATCTACATGAATCCATTTAGTAGAAACAATGAATCCCAACAACCTACCGGATGTGACGAAGAAAACACACTTATTCAGATTCAACTGGATTTTTATAGAAATGGCATCGTAAAAAAATTAATCGAAGATGCTTGGGATGATCAATTCTCTTTCGAGAGCAAGCAACTAAATCATCCAAGTAAGCTTCAATAACATGCTTGATATTGTGAAGAGCATATGATATGGCCCTGAAATAACATTAATTCTAGCAATAGGAGCAGGAAAATCAAAGGTAATCATTAATGAAGAGTACATTCCAACTCCTAGATTCTCAATAGGCTTCTTAGGATTGTTCACTAAGGGAACAGTATATTCAAAAGATGCATTGGATTCACCCGAAGAATAATCCATCTAATCAACCGTTACAATTCTCCCTTCATGAGGAAAACAAAGGACGTGGAATAATGATGATACGATAGAATCCATCTCATAAATCCAATTTCTTCCCAAAAGGAGATTGTAATCCAAATTTGCATCAACTATTTCTACTTCAATATTTACAACCTTACCCCCAACATAGATGGGAAAGTTTGGAATAATCCCATGTGGCCTATGAGAATGACCATGAAATGATGTTAAGAGAGTTGGTGACGAAACATCCTGAGGTGATCTGATAGCCTTCCAATATGATATGCACATTACACATGTGGAAGCTCCCTCATCAACTATGGTTCGAAAGATATTGGTCTTTTGGTATGTAGACTTGATTTGAAAATCCATATGATGTGGGAGTCTCTTCTTGATATTCGACATGTCGAATGTAAGGACAAGAGAGTTCTTTGGATCAACTACTCCAATCGCAGTGAGTAATGCACTCCTTTGTGCTGGGCATGATTGGAGTACCTCTAACACTGACATAACACAAGGAATCTGAGCCAGATCTTCTACAATAGAGTAGTTTTGAGATGCCTTGGAATTGGGGTTAATCGTCGAACGTTTTGTGGATCTTTTTGGCGTCCAAGGTATAGAATCAACTACGAGCCTCTCAATATGGAGTGTCTTTGAAACATCAGGAGTAGTCTAGCCTTAGACAATTCTGGTTCACCATAATCACATGACCGTGTAGCAATGCCAATATGTGAACTCGTCATATAAACATTTGATGGATTTTCCCCTTCTTGGTTGCCACCTGTGGAGGTACCAATAGTAGCATTCGTGCTAGCAAACAACTGTTGCCCTTGGAGAAAATGGTTAGTTAACACATCTTGGGAGCTAGAAGACCCTTGTTCAACCAACAAGCACTGAGTGTCTTGAATCTTTGGGCAAAGATGAGTCAAATGGTCACCATTGCATAACTTGCTTGGAAACTTTAATTTCTTCTTGGACTCTTTTTTACCCTCCCCAGCATCACTGTCGGGATTATTTGCATTACCCTTCCCATCCTGATTATTTTTCCTACCATGTCCTTTATTCTTCCCATCGGATTGTTGGTTTCCTTTGGGGTTAATAGTTTGAATGACATTGATAAACGAAGGTTGAGAAGGCATGGGCACTGATGGCGATGCATGAATAAAAGAAGCAGTTTGCAAAGGCAACTGTTGCAATTGATTTAGTACGTTAGCTATGTTATGATCAATTGATCCGATTAGCCCGTCGGCATGGGGACCTAGCTTCGGCTTGGCTAGATCAACCTTAGATCTAGGATCACTAGACAAAATTCTCTCAAGAATCCCAAATTGAGAATATATGAGTTCTAGCTGTTGGGCTCTAAAAATAGCATGTTCTTTGGTGAATACACTGGAGAGTGATACATCCTTAGATATTTCAGGTTAAAAAGATTTGAGAAACCATTCAAGAAGGAATTCTTGTGGAATATCGACTTTAATAAGCCTCTTCCTTCTCCTCCATTCCTATATATGATCAGAAATGTGGGTTGCCTGGTCTTGGTGGAAATTAGCTAAGAGCTCAGTTCCAACATCATACCAAACGAGAAACTAAAAATGGTTTAAAAATATGGTAGCCAAGTTACCAAATGAATCGAAGGTGCCCCCTGGGAGTTCAATGTACCATTTATCCACATTCCTAGTTAGGGTGCGTTGAAATAATCTCAACCTGATTGAATCATGTATTAGGGAGATCGATGAACACCATAAATGGAAAACGGTTATATGGTCACTCGAATCTTCACCAGTATTGCCTTCAAATTTGGGTATGTCTGATGGAAGTTTGGTTGGAAACAGAGGCTAAGCTGGATTGTATCAGATAGGATCATTAGTCAACTTTGATATATCTAGCAAGTTTAAAGTTTCTAGGAAAGGTAAGTGCAGAGGACCTTGAGGATTCCACCCAGTCTGGGCATAATTTCCAATGTTTTGAAAAGAATATCCTAGATTTGTAAAGGCACTAGGTTGCTTGAAGTAATTTGTAGAAATTATTGAACCATAAGGAAAACCTTGTGGCCCAGAAAAATTTGGAGTTGTCCAACTCCTGCTGAAAAATTGCCATATCCAGTGAAATTGCCCCCTAGAGAGGTATTGAATGGAGAAGGGAACCCTTGGTAAGAGTTCCATGCATTAGAAAAGGGATAAAAACTATGAAATGAACTCACAGAGGAGTACAACATATTCCCCTGTTGGCCGAAAGAGAATTGATTCCCGGCTCTCAAGCTGCTAACAGCTGGGTTAGTCCATCCTTAGAAAGGATTATAAATTTGACCCATGGAGGGAAAAGGTAACTTTGATGGGTTAGAATGTGGTATATGACCACTCCCAGAAGGGAAGCCCTAAAAAGAAGCTAACCCACTCACCTTGGAGGTCATAGACATGGAAGAAGCGGATGGAAAACTTAACGGAACTAAAGGAATTATGCTAGTTGGCATTCCAAAGTGGAAAGAACGAGTATTGGAGGCAAAATCTTGGGTGCCCCCACTCGAAGATGGAATGTAGCTAGAGCCAAAAATTGTAGTGCTAGGAGTGATTGAAGGTATGGAAATTGCACCTCCTCCTTGTACTGATAAAGGAGTTTGTACACTAGTAGCACTCATAGTTGAAACCATGCTCCCAGCAGTGGCCATCGAAGGAAAATATCGATATAGACAAGGGCTCCAAGGCCTATGGGTTGGAGTCCTGACGTATAATAGAACGTCTAGATAATCGGGAGGGAGAGGAGAAGAATGAGTCAAAGGAGACTCAGGGAGTTCTTCAACTTCTATAATGTCTTCTAGTTGGAAGAGGACTC
The DNA here is from genome assembly GCA_000404065.3 of Pinus taeda. Taxonomy (NCBI): domain Eukaryota; kingdom Viridiplantae; phylum Streptophyta; class Pinopsida; order Pinales; family Pinaceae; genus Pinus; species Pinus taeda. The sequence goes on along the minus strand of APFE030493040.1, from coordinate 2,825 downwards.
TAGAAAGGAGTAGAGTATTCCTCTCCAAATCTCGACGGACACTAGGTCTATTATGTGAATCAATAGCTTGAATTGGAGGATCAATCTCCATTGCATCTACTGCCACTGATTGGAAATCACCGATAGAATTACTCCTACGCCTTTTGGAAGAAGGCTCAACACTCGTAGGTGAAAGCCCACGCAGCCTCTTAGACTGATGAACTGGTCGATCAACCACTTTTAATTATTTTAAGAGAAATAATTAGAGACTCGCAAATTTATAAATCTAGGCCAACTAGGATCAAAGAGAAATATCTAACAAAGTCCCTAGAAGATGCAGTCAATCAAGCAACTTCCAAGTATTTATGCTTCGAGTGATGAGGACCGGACAGTAAAATACAAGAAAGCGAAATCAAGGACCTTTTGAAGATAGTCTGGGATAGTAACGGCCTAGGCCTACCAACGAAGGTGACAAAAACATTTAAGCCGACCTCCAGACAAAAGCCTTTGCCGATGCAAGAACCCAAGCTTCACAAGGGTACCCTCCAGAAGTACTAATGAACGCGATGCAACATCTGCCTTAGGTGCTGCGGGATTGCCCTCCGTAGCAACCTATGTGGTCCCTAGGAATAGAAATTATGGACATCAGTTCGTATCAAAATCCGGGTGAAACAGTCTCAGGGCGGGATCCAACAAGTAGGAGAGGGGGTATCTCTCTTCCTTGTCTTCACTGTCCCTCATGCTTGACTCCCAGTCATGGAGCTTTCCTGGTCTTTCTAAGGACATTGGATTTCACTCATTATTAAACATTTATGTTTAATAGTTTGAGTGGCCTTGGATAGTTAACTCTCCACTCACCTATTCCAAGTCCCTAAAGAGCTAGACTTCTTGGTGTAATTAATGACAAATAAAAAATGTTCTAGTTCTTTTTAATTAAGCACTTGATTTTAAAGGGTTGTTTTTTAGGTCACAGGTAAAATAAGAGTGAAACTTATGGTGTTTTGACACAAAAGAAATCTATAGAAACCTAGCTATAAGAAAATGAAACTATTTTTCTTCGATGAAAGATATTTCTATGAATTTCTACGAAAGAACGTATAAAAGAAAAAAAAAATCATTTTCAGAAACATGCTCCACACTCAAAATCTAACAAAAAAGGCTAATTTGGATTGTAGATTATTGTGGTGTAGTTTCTGAGAGGAATTCGGATTTTCCACAATGTTCATCTTTATATTGGTCGACATTTTGAGTCTAGACCCAGACTCATCATCAGGACTAATGTGCGGAGAAAAGAACGAAAAAGGTTTTTGATAAATATGTAAAAGGCTAGATGTAAAGATAGTTTGGCCGACTCAATGCCTGATTATTACTATTATTTACCATTATTTTTTTATTATATTACATTCATACCATTATTTAATATTATTTATTATATATTATTATTTATAATCATTATTTATATTATTATTTATTTATTTAAATCATAAGATTGTTATTTTATTCATTAATTAATCTAGAATTGAATTGTGAGAATTTATGTTATTAGTTTGAAATAATTAATAAGTTATGTTATAATGCGTAATCTATTCTTGATTTACTTAATATTGTGTAATTAATTAGTATTTAATTCCTAAAAGGTCTATAGTATATGTAATGAGTTTATTATATTGTTAATTTGTTATATAAATGTGATGAGTTAAAAGATATTTAATTTTGTTGATTGAAGAGATTAATATTGAGGTTTTTTTATTTATATACCATGTTTATTCTAAATTGAGAAAGTTGGTTATATGTTATTAATTAGTTGGTTGAATTAGTTGTTGGGTCTTATAATTAATTTATTAATTCTATTGATTTATAAATTATTATATGCCTAAGTTAATTATGTTGTTAATTTATTGTGTTTATTCATTGCTCTACCTTATTAATATATTAATCTATTATGTTGTTAATTTAACTAAAAAGTCCAATAGAGAGAATTATTTATATGTTTATATTAATACTATGTACTATACTAAGCTATCAATATACTTATATTATATTAGTTATTTATTGATTCTAAAAATATTAATTTACCATATACATCTTACCATTATTTACCATTGTTTATATTATTATTTATATCCTAAGCTTGTTATTTTATTCATTACTTAATCTAAAACTAAATTGTGAGAATGGTTTTAAGTTATTTGCTTGAGATAATTAATAAGTTTTGTAATAATATGTAAACTATTTATAAATCCTTATTAATGTGTAATACATTTTAATTTATTCTTAAGAGGTCTTTACTCACCCCTCACGAATAATAGCACAGGTTCTCGGTAAATTTTGTAACTAGGTTAAATATAGATCTTAGTAACTAACTTGATCAATTATTAAAAAACATATATAACTAGTTCCTTTATTTAATTCTAATTCATTAAACAACATAATAGATCAATTAATTAACAATGTAAATCAAGGAATAAGCCTAAGAAATTAGCAACATAATTACTTTAGTATTCAATAAATACAAATCAACAAGAATTAATTAGTTAATAACAACATTCAGTAACTAATGCAATCAATTATTAGATAACATATTACAAAATTCTCAATTATCTTATAAGTCAACATTTCCATTGAATTAAAATTAACAATATAATAAAACTTATTTTAACAATAAATATTATAGACCTCTTAAGAATAAATTAAAATGTATTACACATTAATAAGGATTTATAATTAGTTTACATATTATTATGAAACTTATTAATTATCTCAAGCAAATAACTTAAAACCATTCTCACAATTTAGTTTTAGATTAAGTAATGAATAAAATAACAAGCTTAGAATATAAATAACAA
>APFE030493039.1:6256-21547 GCA_000404065.3 Pinus taeda | reverse complement strand
TTAAGTTTGCTTAATATCAATGTTTTCAGTTGTTTAAGGAGAATTCAAGGTGATTTCTTGCTCTCCTTAGCTCCTCACCAGTGATTCTCATCCATCCAAATCTTTCAAAGGCATCAATACAGTCTCCTACCTCACCCCAAAGAACCCCCTGCAGAAACTGTGTCCAATCCCCACACCCAAAATTGCCTTTCCCCAATTTTCCACCAAAACTCTAAAAATCCCAAATCAAACCTTTTTTATCAGTTTACTAGCCTAAAATCAGTGTTCTTTATTGGTTATCTCAGCCCGTTGAAGACCTTTTGCCGAGATAGACCGGAGAGAGCCCTCTCTTGCCCTGTAGGGCTAGCTACGAGGCTAAGAGGTTTGATGTTGCCTTGGAGTTTACCTTGTTCAGCCTGAGATGGAATTTCAAGCGCTAACATGATGTTTGCTGCAATAACCACAAAGAACATATACTAGTGTTATGTTCACCACTTTTGTCTAACCGTTGGTTTGTGGATGGAACGATGTGCTCTTTTTCAACTTGGTTTCCATGAATCCCATAAGCTTGATCAAAATTTCCCGACAAATTGATAATCTCAATTAGAAATAATGGATTTGGGCAACCTAAAATGTACCCATACATTTTGAAAGAACATTTGTGCAGTCTGTTCAACTGTAACCTTCTTATTACAAGCCATCAAAATACACATCATGCTGAAATGATCCACCACAACATAAAGATAATCATGATTTTTTTAGACATAGGCAGTCCTCCTACAAAGTCCATAGAAACACTTTCCCAAGGATGGGAAGGAACTGGAAGTGGAGTATACAATCCTAAATTTCTATTTCTAGGCTTACTTTTAGCACATAATGAACATCCTCTTACATAATGTGACACACTTTCACTCATACAAGGCCAATAAAAATACCTTTGTAATTGTGTCACCTTCTTGACTACACCAAAATGGCCAACAATAGGAGAAGTATGCACTTCCCTTATGATGTTGACTCTTTCACACTATGGAATGCATAGCTTGCCAGGATGATACAAAATTTTATCATGAACATGGTAATCTAATTCCTCTACTTGGTTTCCTTGACATAAAGTTGCATGTACATCTTTAAAATCATTAACTCATATTTTTCAACATAGCTCTCATCCATGATGGAATTATGCTTAAGAATAACTGAAGCACTAACATTTTGTCTATAAAGCACGTCATCAACCTTGTTATAGATACCTTTCTTATACCTTAACACCAAGTGGAATTGCTGCAAGAAACCCATCCATTTGAAATGCCTCTCTTGTTGTAGCTTGGTTTTTTATTGTAAGTACTTTAATGGTTGATGATCACTGTGAATGATAGTTTCCTTTCCCATCAAATAGTGGTTCCACTTTTTCACACTTTGCACCAATGCGTACAATTCATTGTCATATGTATGATAGTTAACTACTGCACCATTAAAAGTTTCATAATGGTAACAAATGGGCTTACCATTTTGCATCAAGACCACTCCCATGGCATAGTCACTTGCATATGTTTGTATCTCAAATGGATGTATTAAATCAAGAAGTGAAAGAACTGGAGCTATGTTGATTCTCTCCTTCAATGCATAGAAGGCTTTATGTTGCTTGTGTCCCCACTGGAAAACCTGTTTCACACTTGTCAAGGCATGTAATGGAGTTGCAATTGATGAGAAGTTAGAAATGAACTTTCTCTAATATTGAGTTGCTCCCAAAAAACTCCTAAACTTTGTTACATTCTTGGGTTTAGGCCAATATACAATGATTTTTACCTTTGAGGGATCGATCCTCAATTCACCCCCTCCAACAATATGTACCAAATACACTAATGAGGTCTTTCCAAATTCACATTTAGACATATTTAAAAACAACTTTTCTTCCTTCAACACATCTAATACTTTCCTAACATGCCTGATATGTTATTCATGGGTTTTGCTGAAAATCAATATGTCATCTAAGTAGACAATCAGAAAGTCATCAAGAAAATTCCTTAAGCCATCATTCGTAACTCTCATGAATGTTGCAGGAGCATTACAAAACCCAAAAGGCATAACTAACCATTCAAATAACCTTTCTTTGTTTTGAAGGTTTTCTTCCATATGTCTCCTTCAACAATCCTAATATGATGATAGCCAATTCTCAAGTCCAACTTAGTGAAATACACAACATCTTTCAAATGATTAAGTAAATCATCAATTCAAGGAAGAGAGTAACAATTATTTATCGTGATCTTGTTTGAGGCTCTAAAATCCAAACACATGTGCCATGTACCATCATTCTTTGGTACTAAAAAAATTGGTGAATCGCGTGGCAATGTGCTTGGTTCACTAACCCCTTTATCAAGCAACTCTTGGATTTGTTTATTGATTTCTACATTCTCCATGAGTGACATCCTATACATGCCAATGTTTGGAAGAGGACAGTCTTGCTGCAATTGGATATCATGTTGGATTCTATTTTGGGAGAAAATCCTTTGGGTTCCTGAAACATCTCATCATAGGTGCTAACAACCTCAAATAAATCAAATTTTAATCTTTCATCACATCCTCAGAAGGCTTCATTTTCAACATTCTCTTTTGGTTTGATCATTAAGAGTACAAAATTCTTACTAGCATTAACAAGCCTCTTCATTTGTCTAGCACACACAATGATAAATTCAACTTCATGCTATGTGCTCTAACAATGTACTCAATCCCATCTTTAAACAAGTGATATTTGTTCTAATGGAGATGAAAGATGGCTCTCCTATCATATAGATATGGGCTTCCCGAAACATTACCACAAATTTCAAGTGGAATGACATCAAGCTCTACCTCATCTATAAAATTTGCAGTGATGGAAAATCTCAGTTTACATCTTTTTGTCACATGCAATTTTGCATTGTCACATATCCATCCTAAAGGATAGGTTTAGTATGAGGAGTGGTTTCCAAATTCAATTTCTTAACAATATCTTCTGAAATAAGGTTTTCTTGTGATCCACTATCAAATAAAGTATCTATCTTGGTATGTTTTGAAATGACTCTAATGTGGAATATCTCTATCTTTTATTTTTTCATGTTGAGTTTCATTGAGGCTACTTGAAGAACTAGTACTTGTAATAGAGTCCTTAACTTTAAATCCCATGGTTGTGATATTTGTTTCATCCCTCAATTTGGATCCTAAATCATGTTGTCAAGTTGAAGCAATATTTTGTTTCCCTTTATTGTTAAAATTTTTGGGTGTCATTTTAGGATGAAGTTTCCAACAATGGTCTTCAGTGTGGCCTTGTTTTGAACAGTGTTTACATGTGATTTTTCTCCCTCCTTTTTGACTGAAGCATTCTTCTTCCCTTTTCCTTTGAATTTCACATTTCCTTTGTCTCCACTCTTGAATGGATTTTTTCTTCCCTCTTGAGGAAGATTCTTCCCTCTTTCTTATAAATGAGTTGCATGTACACAAACTTCATCTAGTTTTGTAGGGTTAAACATGAGAATTGTGTGTCTCAAATAACTATGTAATCCTCTAATGTATTTGAGTAAAGTGTCTTGAGAGGGAAGATTTCTTCCTAAATTCTTGAGTATATCTTTGCACATTTTGACCCTTAGCTTGCCTAAAGTTTTTCCAACCCATTATAGCTTTTTGCATGTATGCTAATGGGCAAAATTGTCTTCTTATTGCAACAACAAAATCATTCCAAGAGGATAAAACCTTACCACTTTTATTTATGTCCTCTTGAGTTTTTTCCTCCCACCAAATAAGTGTTCCACTTTCTAGCCTAAGAGAAGCAAGCTGAATTTTTGTCTCATCATCCTTGATTCTTTGTATCCTACAACACTTCAATATGATGAACCTAATTATCTAGTTTTTTAGCATTTACCTCTCCATTGTACATAGGCAATTCAAACTTTATGTCAAGCTTTAATAAAAGAGTTTTACCATGTCCCTTTGGAGAATTTGGAGGTATTTGTGAAAGGGTAGAAGAAGTATAAGAAGATGAGGATGAGGATGAGGATGATGGAGGTGAAGGTAGTGGCTTGTCACCATTCCCTCCATTCCCTTTTGAAGTTTTCTCTCCTTTTTATCCACCTCCTTTTGGAGTTTTTGAGCTCTCTCCTTGCAACCTTGAGTTCCTCTCCTCATAAATAACTTTTACCATTTCAGATGTCTCAAATAAGGATTTTCTGAAAGTTCTTTCATCTTCAGACATTCCTTCAAGACCTTCTTCATGTGTCATGATTGGTGAAGCTTGAGGTATGTATGTTCACCTTGAAACAATGTGAGACCTTAGCTCCACAAGTTCTCCTTCTCCACTTATAAGATTCAACCTTGTAAGCATAAGAAAACACTTGAAAACAAAATCAAACCTTCAAAATAACCTTGAGCTTTGATACCAAACTGATCTCTAATGCAAACTTGAAGGTGACGAAAAAATTGCAAGTAAAATTTTTTGTGTTTTAGGCAATGGATCACTTTGAAAAAAACATAAAATAATGGTTTTTAAACATATTTAACAACATAAAAAGAGACAAATATACCATATCATAAACACATAACAAAAAAAATGATAAAGGAGTTCACCCCTCTCCTGGGCTACATCTTCTGGTCTAGCTTGCAATGTTGGGCCTCTTTTATTAAGTGCTCAAATTTGTGGTTACATGGATTTATAATGCTCAAGATATAAATATTATGCCTTCAATTGTGTTAGGACAGTAAAAAACCCCCATTTGGGCCCTTGTTGATCTTAATTTGCCCAAACAATGAAGAAGTTATGTTATCCCCAAGTTTTCCCTACTAACTAATCTACCAACTGGACTAAACTACCAATGGTTCTATGAATTCCACCTTTCTAAGGCACGCTAAGTGACAATTTCACCCTAATCCAATGGAATTTGTGCCAAATTGGGTGAATTTTGTCACTCACTTTGAATGACCATTAAGGCTTGTGGCGGAAAAGTTGGGCCACATGGGGCCATGCGTCTGAGGGTTGGGGATAACCACCCATCCTCGTTGGTGTATCCCCTTGGATCTTCGGCGGTTGATTGTATGTGCCGCATAAAATTGGGTTCATTCCCCTAATGTTGTAGATCTAACCCAGAAATAGATAGAAATGCTTTTTTATTATCAAAACCATTAAGGTAGGGCAACACCATACATTCACTCCTTAAGGAAGGAGAATACTCCACAAGCCATATGCTTGTTCATAAAAGAATACTTCTCCTCATGTCTCTCCATGTGGAATCTCTAGCCTCTATATAGGCCTCATACATACAATACCATGCATCATTACCATGGTTTCCTCATACCATCAACTAATACCATGGGCCCCTTACATTATTATTAACTACTTGTGGTCCCTTACATGACATGGGTTAACCAACTTATTTATTACTATGGCCCATCCCATTATTACATTATTACCTTGGGTACCTCCCTTGGTACCCCATATTATCCCCCCTAGGTATATAACAATGAGAGATCCTTAATTGCCTCTCATTCCCTGACCTCCATTTCATCCTTGTTCCAGCATAAATCATTGTGCCATGTGTAGCTATCCTGCTCCATATTCCCTTCTTCTACCAAAGAAAACACACCCTTTAGTTCACAGTCATGACTCCATGCCCAATGGTTTGAACTTCTTACACTTTGCATGCCAACTCTGCTTGAATAGATCAACCATCCCATCAATCAAAATCAAAAACCATGTGTCTCATATCTAGCCTAAAATCATCCTTTAAACAAAGCTAAATCCTAAAGAGAGAGCCCTGTCTGACTGCTGGTAGGCTAGGACCTGCAGTCCAAAGATTGGTTTGTGGTTACCTCGGCCGTATCCCTTGGGAGTCAAAGGGAACAATCCGAGTGATAACAACACCCATACCACTTATTGGAGCTTTATAACATATATCATGGTGGTATTTACATCCATATACATATTTACATAAAAAAACATCATCAAAACATATACCATGACATATATCACATCATATACCAAAAATCACACCAAAGCACCAAGCCAAAATTGCTTTTCCTCAACTAGCAGACAAGGAAGGAAACATAGCTTGCATCTAATCTGTCATCTCACATGTAGCTGAATTAGGCCCAAAGTGTTTCCACTACACCTTAACTTTCTCAATTTCTTGGTTCTGGAGCATGAGAGCATTTTTTTGTAATATACATTGAGGCTCTAGCTAGAATTATCCATCTAGTTCCACCTATAATACATACCAACCAATCACATGATCATCATCTTTAACATATGTATGAAGCAATGAAACATGGAAAACATATGGACTTTCATAGTCAGAGGTAGTGCAAGTCGATAGGCTATTGGCCCAATCCTCTCAATGATGCTGAAGGGTTCAAAAAACCATGGTGCTAGCTTGGCACATGATCCAATCCGTAAGGATTTATTCTTCGGTTTGATGTGAAAATACACTTGTTCCCTAGCATAGAACTCCTTAAACAAATTGTTCCTACCTACATATATTTTTTGCCTATCCTATGTTTCCTTTAGATTCTTCTTTATAACCTACATTTCTTGTTCCATGTCTACCAAAACATTTGATCTAATCAATACCCTATTAACCAATCACTCCAACTAATGGGAGTGTTGCAACTCTGCACATAGAGTGCCTTAAAATGTCTCATCCTCAAATATTCCTCATACCCATTATTATATGCAAAATACACCAATGGAAGGTACTATTCCCGCTTTTTTTTTTATGCATCAAGTACATCCTCAACATGTCTTCCAATATCTGGTTGATCCTTATTGTCTATCCATATGTCTGCATATGATACATTGTACTAAAAGCCAACTCTATGCCCAAACCTACAAAAAACTCCTTCCAAAACTTGGAAGTGAAATTTTCATCCCTATATGACACAATCTTCTTTGGAAGACCATGAAATCAGACCACATCTCTGATGAACACCTGTGTTACATTGCTAGATGAGAATATAGACTTCACTGGAATGAAATGTGAAACCTTTGTTAACATGTCCACAATAACCATGGTATAATCATGATGTCTCACAGTATTGGGAAACCTTGTGATGAAATCCATAGAAACGACCTCTCATTTCCACTCTGGGATCACGATTGGTTATAGCAGTCCACATGGATGTTTACACTCTGCTTTCACACAGTGAAAATCAAAACATATAGCCACAAACTCTGCTACATCCCTCTTCATATTTGGATAATAATAAAATCTCTTCATTGTAGTTAATATCTTCTGATAACCTGGGTGACCTGAATATGGTTTCACATGAAAGTCACTCAAGATCACCTTCTTGATCTCACTTCTATCCATCACATATATACTATCTTGAAATGTGAAAAATCCATCTACTGCAAGGCAATGGTTCACATCCTGTGCACCTGCACTTGTACCTGTACCACTACTTGTGCATGTACCTATACCACTACTTGTACATGTACCTATACCATCACTTGTACATGTACTCTATTGCAACGAGTGCATAATATCCATATATATGGCATCCTGCTAACCTGCCTGCAAGATCCTATCCTATAGATATGTCCCATAGGAGCTCATTTTTTTAAGTGATTTACCTGTATACACCTGCTGAGATCATCTACCACTCTATTCTCTTTACCTTTGATATACTTGAGCTCGAAGTCAAACTCACTCATCATGGTCAACCATCTAGTCTGCTTGACATTTAGATTCGGCTGGTCAAACAAATACCTCAACCCAATATGATCACTCATCAGTACAAACCTCCTGCCAAGAAGATAATGTCTCCACATATTCAATGCATGTATGATCTCTGCTAACTCAAGGTCATGCATGGGGTAGTTCTACTCATGCTCATTTAGTTTCTATGATTCATAGCATACCACTTGTCCATCCTGCATAAGGACTCCACTTGATCACAAAGCTTACTGTCGATCTCAATTATAGATGTCTGATGCTCTTCTTGTTTGTTATACAATGTTGCATGGATATATGGAATACTATGACCAACATCCCCAATAGTCTATGCCTCTTGCGCACTATATATCTTAGACCTACCACTCTGGTACTGTGTACAATCCCTCCTATGGTGATCTCCTCCACAAGTCCAACACCACATGAGCTCCTTATTCTCCTCCTTAGATCTATGTCCCTATCATCTATCTGATGCATTGAATCTATTATTTTGTGCAACATTCTCCTTGTTACCCAAATCCCGAGGCCTTTCTCTCTTTCTATCCCATTTTCCTTTGTTTTTTGCATTACCTCTCCAGTTTGACTTTGTCTCCGTTTTGTGCTTCAATTGTTCATAGAAATGCCTTAGCTTTCGTATGGCATCTTCTAATGATCTAGGCTCATCAAACTCGATCCTGTCTTTGAATGCAATTGGTAATCCACTAATGAACCTGTGAATCTTGGCCTTTTCCTCTGTGAGAAAAGGCACATACCTCAGTAACTCCAAAAGCTTGCTAGTGTACTGATTGTCTATCATGGATCGCATCTTTAGCTCATAGAATTCTTTTTCCCTGTCATAAAGGTATCTCTAGGACAAATAATTCTTCTTTAATAACTTCTCAAATGCACTCCAAGTCAAATCTTACTCATAAATACATATGACATTCTTCACATCTTCCCACCAAATGTCTACTTTACCTTTGAGACTGAATGTATCCACTCTAGCTTTCATGTTCTCTCAATAGTCTTGCAATTGAAAGAATTTCCTCATGCCAAGCAACCATGCCTCTGTATCTTGCAGTTTCTTCATCTTTCCATCAATGTTGGTGCCTTTTATTTCTTAAAATCATCTGGAAAATATCCCCTGTCACTCCTCATATAAGGATGATAACGATGATGATCATGATGCCTATTTGAATCAGAACTAGAATAATACTTGTGTCTATCCCCTCTCCTATTTGGAGTGTCCAACAGTCTGGCATCTCTGATTGTGTCATCTCTATCTGACCTGTGACCACCATTTGACCAACTACCATATGCCCTGTTAGTTCTATCCTCCTACTCATAGTTGCTCTGATGTGGTCCCTTTCATTGCAAATATGACAAAATCTAAAGTATCATTACATTTACCTCTGCTTTTTTCTCCTATGCTTGCATGATTATGTCATTATCTGCCTTTCAACTCCTTATCTCTTCCTTTAAGCTTCTTAGTGTAACTGATAAATCAAAAGAGTTCCAAAGACCGGACTGCTCTTCAGATTCACGAGAAGAGTCTTTGTAGTCAACCATCTTGCTAGCCATTTTATATTTCTTCCTACAAGGTATATCATGTTAGCTAAACCAAATCACAATAAACCAACATATCTTAGCATAGCTTGGGGAGGATACCTTGTCTACAAGATCAACAAATCAACATGATACATGTGTAACATAATCATGACAACATATAATAACATAACATCTAAGCGTATAACCATGAAACCATCATTCTAGCTAGGGTCTAGTCATCAATGCATGACCTTAACAAGAACACATACTACAATCTCATGCATGAAAAAAACCACTACATCACTATACACTTGACCACATGCAAACATGAACATGCATAAAAAATACACAATTGAATACACAATGCCTACACACGTATGATCAAGCATGAATGAATGATACTTGAAACCAAACCTACCAGAATGATACATGTAACCAAGCATACAAGAATGTAACCAAACATGCAAGAATGTAACCAAGCATACTACAACGATACATGTAAGAAACATAAATCAACATGTAACCAGTCGTACACTCACAAAGATGCATCCCACAGCAAACACATCAACTCTACATGATGACATCACTACCACCATGAACAACATCATGAAAATGCAACAAGCACACATAATGAAAGTGTGAGAGACACACATGCAACTAACATGCATGAATAACCAACACATAGCCCATCTAGTCTGAAGGGTGAAGCATGCTCTGATACCACCCTATGACACCCTCCTCCCACATCTACCCAAGCAAGCGGCTAACCAGGGTAAACATGTGACGAGAGGTCATTATGATATGATTCGACCTCCTAAGTCACATTAAGGAAGTGGAACCAACGGAAAACACAATACAGACATTCAACATCATTGTCGGTAACCTCAAGAACCAATCCAACACTTTAGACAGCTTGCTCTTGTGTCCCACTAAGATTTTGGACAACTCAAGCCTTAGTCACTCTCATTCTATAGGCATGAAAGCATCCGGAAATCCAGAGTCGCTCTCACAAGATTGCCTTCAAGCATCCAAAGACTCATTTAGTCAGTGCTATGCCAACGCCCTTGAGATTTGAGCTACTTTTTTCAGGCCCAAAGCCTAGGTCACTACACAGAATTGAACCATATCTTTAGATCAATAAAATTACGTGGAAATTATAGTACTAAAGAAAATACTTGTTTAAGACCTTGAGTAGACCCCTACTAGCCATGATAAGAATTTCGTCAAACATATCATGAATATGTAATCTACAGGTGTAAAGAACAGTTCTGCGCATAGGGGTCTCATACTTAGCTGAGAATCACTAAGAATCATTGATGCCTCAACAAATCAACTACCATTCCGTCCATTAGGTCATAGATACATTAATCATTCAATTACAAGTAAAAATATGGTGAAAGCCCTACATAGTTGCTATCATAAAATACATACATAACCATCATAATAGCAACAAAAATATTGATGAAATTATAACCATATAGACCACATATAATACATCAAAATTATCATATAAATACAAGGAGAAATAACCTTTCATTAATGATTCAAAATCCAAACCCGACATGGAACTTCCATGTTCCACCTGACCATAGAATGGTTGAGAGAAATCTCTCTTCAGCCATTCAACCTTGTGCCATATTTCGAGCATGAATGTGGGATCTCATAGAACACATCAATCAAAACTCATCTAGGGATTGCAGAGGCCATCCACCTTAACCAAGCAAACAATGATTCCACCTCATAGTCAAACATCACAAAACCATCATCATATTGGTCTCCATCCAAGCCTTTCAGGGCTTCCAGAGCGTTTGTTCCAACAAGTGATTCCAGGACTAGTAACTCAACCCACAATTATCACCGATATTCTAGAGAATTTTCCCAACCAAGGCTTCTAGGACTAGTATCTCAACCCAACAAGGGCTTCCAAAGTGTTTTTCTAACCAAGGCTTTTAGGACTAGTAACTCAACCCAGGTTATTATAGGACTTCCAAAGTGTTAATCAACCCAAGCTAGGAAAACATGAGAACCAACCAAAAGAAAACAATTGAAGTAAACCACCAATCACCATGGATATCTAGGAAATGAAAATTCTAGGCAATCCACTGTTAATCCAAGCAATCCTCCATGCCAATGATAGATCATGACCAAGAATCCACATTCATACTCCATGCATGTGTTGGGTTATGTTATATTCTTTCCACATAGTTAACAGGGGGTTTTAAGGGCACTCGTAACCCCACTTTATGGGGTCAGGGGCAGCGCCCCAAAAAATTTTGGTTTTGGACCCCATGTTAGGTTGGGCGGACCCACCTATGGTTTTGTGCATGATTTTCGCACATGTTTTTTGGACGCGATAGTTTTCAGTCCATGGTATTGGATGTGATGGTTTTTGGTCCATGTTATTGGATGCTTGGGCATGTATAAATATGTATTGTAACATTGAAAGGAACATAATGAAAAATCAAGCTGGTAGTCCCGGTTTTGGGATCCAGGGGAAAATCTCTGTGTATATGTGTTTTATGTGTTATGATCTCGCATTGTTTATTTTTTGTATTTTAGAATTCATATGCAGGTAATTTTTGTACATGATTAAAACCTACATTTGGTATCAGAGCTATTTTGGCTTCAAGGTGATGCCTTTGTTGCTGATAGGTTTCACTCGGGCCTATGGTATACCCTGTTCAGTGGGAGATCTGTGAGATTGATTCTGGTGGTGAAAGAAGATGGTGAGCAATGGAAAGATAGAGATTGAGAAATGTAATGGTCAGATTTTTGAGTTGTGGAAACTCAAGATGGAGGATCTGTTGGTGGATAAAGACTAATGGATCGCGGTAGATCTGGGTGCTAAACCAACTGGAGTGTCTGATGAAGAATGGAAGAATTTGGATCGGAAGGCAAAGAGCACAATACGACATGTGTGTCTCAGATTCAGTATTGTTGAATGTATTAGGGGAAGCTACGGAGAAGGCTTTGTGGGACAAGTTAGGGACTTTGTACCAATCTAAGTCTCTGGTGAATAAACTGTTCCTATGAAAAAAGCTGTATAACCTGAGGATGAAAGATGGAGACTCAATGACAGAGATCTGAATGCATTTAATACTGTGGTAAGTCAGTTAGCATTTGTTGATATTAAAATTTCAGATGAAGTAAGTGCATCAGTTTGTTGTGTTCTCTACCAGATTCATGGGATAGTCTGGTTATTGCAATAGGTAGCAATGCAACTACCTTGCATTTTGATGAAATAGTCTCATCCTTGCTGACAGAGGAGATGCGATGGAAAAATATGGAGAGCCAAAATGGTGATTCCTTGTTTGTATGAGGGCGGACCCAGAATAGAAACAAAAATAAGTCATCAAGTGGGAGATCTAAATCTCCAGGAAAACCTGTAAAGGTGGTGTGCTAGAAATGTGGAAAGGAAGGGCACTGCAAAAGGGAGTGTAAATCTAAAGCTCCTGACAAAGGAAATGGATCTGATGAGGCTCCTTCTACAGAGGCAAAAACCACCTCAGATGAAGGTGGGGATGTGTACTTGCCTTCTTCAAGTACACATGTAGATCATGAGGCGTGATTGATTGACTCAGGTGCATCCTTTCACTTCACTCCCCATAGAGAGTGGTTCCACGAGTATGAGAAATATGATGGTGGTGATGTCTTCTTGGGGGATGATAGGATGGCTAGAATCTTTGGTCGCGGAAAAGTAAAGTTGAAGTTACAAGGTGGAAGGGTTAGAACTCTTCCAGGCGTTCTACATATTCCTGAATTAGGTAGAAATCTAATTTATGTTACCAAGCTGGATGATGCATGTGTAAAAACAATGTTCGAGAAGGATACTTGCAAGATGGTTCAGGGAGCACTCGTATTGATGTGGGGAGTTCGGATTGGAACTCTGTACAAGCTACAAGGTAGCATTGTTATTGATGGGTGCAATAGTTCTGTGGTTCCTGAAAGTGGAGCAGAAAATCTAGTGGTCTCTGGAGAGAAGACCATGTTGTGGCATCATAGGCTTGGACATATTAGAGAAAAGGGCCTTCAGATACTTCATGGTAAAGGTATGGTAGAAGGTATGAGTAATATCTCTATGGATTTTGATTTCTGTGAAAATTGTGTATATGGGAAGCAGAATTGGGTGAGTTTCCCCTCTGGTAGTAAGAGGGCGAAACATATATTAGAACTTGTGCACAGTGATGTGTTTGGACTTGTGAAGGTTCCATCACTGAGTAAATTTCTATACTATGTATCATTTATAGATGACTTCTCAAGGAATACATGGATATATTTCCTTAAGAATAAATCTGAAGTCTTTAGCAGGTTTAAAGAATTTAAGGCTCCAGCGGAAAACCAGACAGAGAAGAAGATAAAGGTGCTAAGGAGAGATAATGGTGGAGAGTTTTGCAATAAGGAATTTGAAGAATTCTGTAAGAAGTGTGGTTTAGCACGGTAGAAGAATACTCCATATACACCTCAACAAAATGGAGTTGCCGAAATAATGAATAAGACGTTGATGGTAAGGGCAAGAAGCATGCTTAGTGGTGTCGGGTTAGAATAGGAATTCTGGGCAGAGGCAGTGGATACTGCATGTTACTTGGTCAACAGGTCACCTTCATCGGCATTGGAGGATAAGACTCCACAAGAGGTATGGACTAGTAAGAAACCCTCTCTTTCACATCTGAGGGTATTTGGATGTGATGCATATGTACATGTTCCAAAGGAGAAACGAACCAAGTTGGATAGTAAATCTGAAAAGTGCATCTTTATTGGGTATAAGGATGGTTTAAAGGGTTATAAACTTTGGAACCCAGTCATACGAAAGGTTGTGTACAATTGAGATGTGGTGTTCAGAGAGGTGAAAGATGTTATTAAACATGAAGTCTAATGAAAGGAACCTAAGAAGATAGAGTTTGAGCTAAAGGAGGAAGAATCAGACTCTACTGCATAAGAGGAATCAAAAGATGAAGAGCCACAAACTCCAGCTGTGAGAAGATCAATTCAAGAAAGAAGGTAGCCTGAAAGGTATAGTTCATCTACTTTTTTTTCATATTTTTCTTTATCTATTATTGACGATGATCCCAGAACTGTGAAGGAAGCAGTAGATTCAGAGGATGGAAAACTATAGAAAGAGGCCATGGTTGATGAAATGGCATCTTTGCACAAAAATGAGGCTTGGGAACTGGTGGAGTTGCTGGCTAGAAGGAAACCCATTGGCAGAAAATGGGTGTTCAAAAAGAAGACAAATGGAGAAGGAAAAGTGGAGAAATACAAAGCTCCGTTGGTAGCAAAAGGTTATTCCCAACTGCCGCGAATTGATTTTATGATATTTGTTCTCCTGTTGCTAAGGTAACTTCTATTAGATTACTTTTATCTGTTGCTGCTGCTTTTGATTTTGAGGTAGAATAGATGGATGTGAAGACACAATTTCTTCATGGGGATCTGTAAGAGGAAATATACATGAAGCAACCTGAAGGCTTTGCAGCGAAGGGTAAGAAAGAACTGGTATGCAAGTTAAAGAAGTCTTTGTATGGGTTAAAACATTCACCAAGGATGTGGTATCAGAAATTTGATACATTTATACGGGGACTTGGCTTCACCAGAAGCAACGCAGATCATTGTGTGTATTTTAAATTAATTGGTGACCGTGTTATTTATCTGGTCTTGTATGTGGATGATATGTTGTTGGTTGGAAATGACAAAGAAATTATCCAGGATTTGAAGACCCAATTGTCCTCCAAATTCGACATGAAAGATCTCGGTGCTGCAAACTATAATTTGGTTGGGCATGGAAATTAAAAGAGATTGGGCAAAGAGGAAGCTCTGGTTAAACCAGAGGAAGTATGTTGAGACAATACTGCAGAGGTTTAATATGCAGGATAGTAACCGGTGAAGGTTCCTATTCCTGTAGGTGTGAGGTTATCTGCTGAACAGTGTCCCAAGACACAAGAAGAGGAAGAGGACATGTCCCGTGTTCCATATGCAAGTGCAGTCGGTAGCTTGAGTATGCAATGGTCTGTACTAGACTAGACATTGCACATGCAGTGGGAGTATTGAGCAGGTTTATGTCAAAACCAGGGAAGGAGCACTGGATAGCAGTGAAGCGGGTTTT
>APFE030493036.1:0-17490 GCA_000404065.3 Pinus taeda | reverse complement strand
TATATCATACCATTTTTTTTAGGTTAGCTTTGTTTTGTATCCTTAGTTGGTAACAAGTAGATATTTGTGAAGACATTTTCTAGAAATAGTTAGGGAATTAATTAATTCACTCGAAATACTATAACTCTAAATGTAGAAAGTTATAACATTATTGACTATGTGAAAGTCAAGATTCAACAATAAAATTTGTTAAAAAGCAATTGCAATGTGGATGGGATTTAATTGATCAAATAAACAAAATCATTTTATGCCTTATTTTCTACCTCATCTTACAAGTGGGATACAAAATTTATTGAGATTTGGAGTAGCAAAAGCATTATTTTGAGTTGGAGAGCTCGTACACCATTGATAATATGAGGGAAAATATTTGACACAACGATATACATCTTTCTTGGTGATGTTTAATCTTCCTAGCAAGCAAGTAGAAAATGGTTGTTTCTTAGGTTATTATAACATCTAAAATGAATCAACTCTTCGCTTGGGTTTGTGTCTAAGAGATTAAATCGATATCATGGTCAAAACTACAAGTAGGAAGAAAGTTACTCTTGAGGTTGAGAGGTTAGATACCTTTAACAAAGTTGAGGCCAAAGTTCAATACAAGGAAACATTTTCTTGAGATTGTAAAAGATTGATATTTGTTAGAAAGAAGTGAGAAGATGATAGCATTGTTGTCAATTATAACATTTATAAGAATCTATACTACTTCTTTGCCTTAATCTTCAAGGGGTTAAGAGGGGAAACAATATTTAATTTATTGCATTCTCTTGTGAAGACATCAATCGTTTGTAAGCACCAACTTATAGTAATTGTTGGCTCCAACATGAACTCAACCATCACTACACTAGAACATGGACTTCAAATCAGGCTTGCACTAGATATTCAAAGACATAACTCATCCCTAAAACATGGCCTTCAAACATCAAAGCATGTCCTCTAAAACTCGGCCTTCCAACCACATAACTCATCCCCTTAAACTCGGGTTTTGAAAGGAAAGTATTCATCCTTGAAAAAGATAAAAAAAACATACAAAAGATCTTCCCCAAGCAAAAAGACAAAAATCCTTCAAATATGTGCCAAAAACCTTCCATAGAGAACTACTTCAACACAGATGCACTTCACTTCTTCTTAGTTCATGAGGTATGAACCTCAGACCTTCTCCCTGGATCTACTAAAACTAGAACCAAATTATTGAGTCGAGTGGTTAGAGAAGTTCATTTTCACACCTATTTATTTGTGTTTGGATTTTGGGTTAGGGTTGACTTGTCCACTAGTTGGGATGACTTGCTCAATTGGCATAACATATAGTGAGTATTAAAAAATTCATTTATCCTCAACTTTGAGAATTTATAAAGAATGCCATATATGATTGGAACGGTCTTGGAAACAACTTTATAACCATATATCTTATGCTCCCATTTGAGCTAGGTATTTGGAGAAAATTAACCTTCAAAGGTAGAGTACCTAATCAGTTGGGTCATATTAAAAAAATATTTGATATCTCCTCATTCCTATAGAATTAGAGGGAGTTCCATATAACGTTGGAAAAGTATCATAATATCTTATTTGATTATGTAATTTACTCTTTCATTTGGACAACCTTTGACATCAACAACAACCATTTTCAACACTCACCACTTCTAAGTTAAGCAAATGAAGAATCTTCTATTCTACATGTGTTGTGATGTCCATATGAGCGAGCCAGTAATAGGTCTAGTTTTATGGTGATTGGTTTGCAAATACCCATTAGATGAAATTTCAAATGTCAGTGGAACAAGATGATCCATGTTCATGTTCTAATTTTCTCTCTTCCATTTGGTTACTGCCATTTGAAGGGGATTAAATTTGTTATAATTCTTGACCCCATTACAAGAAACTTGTCTACCATAACACTGATACCAATATTCTCATCATGATTTGGCCTTGCTTTCCTCCATCCCAAGTTACCAAACCTTATATTCACTACGATGTTCATATCATCTAACCTCATATCGAACTCTTGGATTCCATGCTAAAGAAAAGAAAAATCCTCTGCCATATTTGCATTGTAACCTGAAGGTATAATTCAGTGGAGGAAACCAACACATTGATCTAAAGAAAAGAAGAAAATAAGCATGATGGGAGAGATATTGGCCTCTAAAGGTTGGGAGAAGCAACTATGGTGATCTGAAGCATTTAATATTAAAATGAAACATGGGCCTATAGTGTAAGACCTCAAAATAAAACAGTCATGTCCAGTGATTCCCAACAATGTAAGGCCCACCACCCTTGTTGCTATGCTACCTCTTGATGCCATTGATCCTACTCCAAAATTGTACTCCGCTTGGGTTTAAGCTCATTTGTGCGCAATTGCTAGTGGTGGTGCTAAGCTATTTTTCCTCCTCTTTTTCGCTCCACCCATCCTTGGCTACCACCCTTGAATGTTAATCAGGTGCTCAATATTTAGCTCAAAACCTCAATGACCACACCCGTCTCGGAAAAAGGATCCGAACACAACTCGTTTCACTGAAAATCGAGTTCGTATGAGGAAGATGTCACGTTCCGTCCACTTTTCCAAACAGAAGAAATTTTTAAAAAAATTGCACAGTCAATAGTCTGTACTGCTGATGTGGCAAGTGACTGTGCAAGGTCAACAATGGTCAACAATCCAATTAGGCCTCGACAAGTGTCATATTTTTGTTAGTTATCATATATGGTGATGTGGCATGATTTGTTTGGTTAATGGGGGCGAATGAGGAGGGGACAAGTGGCAAGCCTAGAGGTTGCCACGTCTCCCTCCCAAAAGGTCAGCTTAGTGCGCAGTGGAACAAATTTTGTGGCAGGCTGGGTGGTCGAACATGGGACCTGTACTAAACAACCGCAACACATTTCCATTACATCACCACATTACAAATTAACCGTTATGTTTACCGCACCTATTTCAAGTTTAATGTAATGCAAGTTGGGGGTTAGGAGCGCCAACCCGCAGGCCAACCCTCCCATGTGAATGCTCCATTGGTGGTTATGGTCATATGTATTCAATAGTCACCATAAATTGTGCCACATAAACCATAACCATTAGAATTATGCCATTGCATGTGTCCGCCTCCACCAACACCACTGAAGTTAATGGTTATTAAAAATGTGGTTTGCGTTAATCACGTTTAGTGGTTAATTAAGTGCGTTTTAAAATTAATTAACTCTAGTTTAACTTGGCAGAAATTATGGCAGACCTCCAGAATTGGTGCTAACTCCAGTTTTAGTGGAGTCAATTGGAGTTCCTCCAGTTTTAGAGGATTTTTCCTAGGGAAAGCTTTTTTAACCACAACTCGAGGAAAATTTGAACAAATTGAGCTAAAAAAAAGGTGTTCCTAGCTAATTTGAGCATCCTGAACACATTGAATAAGGTTTAAGGAGCAGTATAGCTTTGTAAACAATTTTTTTTTACCACATTGAGCTAATACAGAGGCCCAGACCATGGACGCTAGAACAAGGAGATGTAGCCCAGGACGGGTGAAATCCTTCATCGAAACACTGTGTTAAGAGTTCATGTTGATGGTTTGCAGTACTTTTCATTAATTTTTTTCAACACTTGCTTTTAATGCTATTTTTCTCATGTATTTCACCTAAAACTTGATAAAATTTACATGTTTCTAATCATGAACACCATAAGAGAAACATGCACAAGAAGCAATTGAAAAGCATTTGCTTGTAAATCTGAAATTGAAATTAGCACAACAAAAAAAACATTCAACAACATATCAAGTAGCTCAACAAGTTGAGTTTAGAGACTTGGAGAATGTGAAAAACTATGAACTTCCAATTTGAAAATGCAATCATTGAAATCATATTGAACTAAGTGGAATATTCAAAAATCATGAGAACTTAGTCAGTTACAACTACCTCACATGGAAATGGTCATAGATGAATGACTTACTTAATGTATTTGAATCCCAAAAGACGATATCTAATATAATGCACTGCAAAAACCCCTCAATACTTAAATAGTTCAATACTCTAAATTAATAATTTTGAAAGACTTTGGATTCATGTAGAATGTCTTTATAGGATAAGAAACAACAATATATCGGTAGGTCAATAGAAAATTTATGACATAAGAAAGTTGAAACACTACCCACAATATAATTTTCCAACTGCAACAAATTTTTTAATCATGGTAGTATACCTTCTCTATAAATAATTTAAACTCAAGATGACGTACCTGTAGAGAATGCTTAGTAACATTAATTGGAAAATATTTTTTACATTGAAATGAATCCACTAGACTTTGCAGCGACCAATCATTTACATGTGTCCATAAAAAAGATATCATAAATTAGGTAACTCACAACAGTTATAATAGCCGAGGAATATACCTACCTAAAAGACACCATAGATGCTTGCCATACCACAATCCAATTAGAAACATGAACATGTTGAAATGTATGCTATTTGTTGAACTTAATTAAAAAGAAAAATATGTATCATTTAAAATATAAAATAAACTTTGCATGAATTTAATAGTATGTAATTTTGGTTTTCCAAAAGGAAAATGACACATTTATTCCATGTGAAAATGCATATCAATGGATTCCAAAAATAACTTCATAAGCTACCTTCATAGCACTACCAACTTCCCCCGATGGGGGTGCACATGCATTGGTATAAATGGCATGTGATCGGCTATCCAGGCCTGCCTCCCCTCCATGTGAATATTAATGTTGCAGTGATGACAAGACTCGATACTTACTCCTCTGGCGTGACACTCCTCCTCAAGCACTTTGAGGATAAATGTGAACCTTTGTACATGATTTAGCTCAATTTGACAGTTTGGGCAATGAGTTTGGCTGGTAAGCAGTTTGATAGCAATCAGGTTTGTCTTTATGGTGCCTCACAGGGGCTATGGCCTTGGGTGAGGAAGGAAAAGGACACTTGTAGTAGCTTGAAGTGTTTCGACATCAGTCTCCTAGTCTACCCTTGGGACCATGGTACAAAGACAGTCAAAAGTCTAGTTCTTCTCCCTCGCTTCTATTGGCAACAAAGATTTTTCATCACTCTGCTAGCTCCTGGACCTTCTCTTGCTTGAGCGAACCGCCACAGATCTTTACAAGTGCATGGAGTTTTATTTGGCATATGGTATTTTATGCTTTGAGGTCGGGTCTCGCCCTTAGCCCGAATGACATTTCATTCTCTCGGCCAACATTTGGGGGTGGGGGTTATGTTGATGTGCATCCTTGGGGAGGTGTCTCAGAATTATTTTACTCTGGAACCTATGTTGGGTAAAATTGAGCCCTTCTCACCTTATTGGTAGTACTATAGCAACGTTGGATACATTGTAGCACCCCCTGTAATTATCCCCATCCCCCTCCTAGAAATTTTGTCAATAGTTCTGGTTTCTTCTTGTGTCTGTCACAACATGCTAAGGCCATATACCCATATGAAAATAATGTATGTAAATTGTGTACGTTGGTATTCTCCAGACCCCAATATCAGAAAGTTTGGTTGGAATGAGGGAGTGGGCGATGTTGAGAGCATTTTTGTACGCTATTTTATTTTGAACATCTAATGAAAGCCATTTTGTAAGGAAAAAAAAAAGAACAATGACAACGATAATCTCATTTCCCTATGGTGTAAAAAATGGCATGTAGATCATTGAATTTATTGAGCTCAAAATATGCCTTCCCCTCCTCTTTACCAAAGTTGTACTTCATTACACTTGTCAGATTTACTAGATCAAATGGCTATGACTCCCCGCCGACTTCATCACTTTCAAGGATGAGCCCTCGACCCGCTTCCCAGGCTGTCGGGTTGTGGAATTACCTCTATATATTGTTGGGCGAGGAAAGTTTTAGAAGGTAAGTGGGCTCTTGAGAAGTTAGAAGTGAATAGATTAGCTTTTGTGAAGGAATTGTTTGTTACAAACATGTCAAGTGATTGCGTAAATTGTGACTACGCTGACAAGAACCACTACACATATGTTTTCTTTTAGTCTCAATTTCTGATCAATCTCTCTTCATTTTCCTTTTAAAATTTCGTGTCATTTGTAACGATTTCAAATTTAGCTACATCTGAGCTCATTCGATTTTGTGTTGTTTTGTTTCAAAGTAAAAAGGGCTTCCAGATGGACGGTATTGTGGAGACCGCTTATGAAATGGGGTATTGAGTTATATGTAGTAGTTATAAGTTTCATTTCCATGGTTTCGAAATGATATGATAATTGAACGTATTTGGATTTTATGTGAACATGCATGGTGGAAATGTATCTATGGAGAATGAATGCAAGTGCGGCCCCAACTGCCAGTGCGGTTCTTGCAGCTACCACACCTGATTCAAAATATAGTCTCTTCAATGGTGGTTTGGAATACGGGTGTTATGAGTCCAATATAATCTCTTCAATAATAGTTGTCTCTCCAATTGGAGTGTAATAATTCCAGTATGTTCCACCAGGCATGATGTTACTATACTAGGAATTTTAAATAGAGACTCAATTTACATAGGTTTGGGATTTTTAGTGTCACTTGTATTGTTTGTGGCATGCCAATTACTATGCTACTCACCTTAAGCCATCTTTGACGCTTTTGGAAAAAAATTTCTCTGGTTTGTATTGCAGGGTGAACCATATGGGGAATTCCAATTATTTAATTGAGGGATACTATTAATTGCGTTGATGTTTAGGTGCGCGAAATTTCCTTATGGGGAAGTTCATTTTTCGGAGTTCCTCTACACAATGATTCTTTGGCACAATGAAATTCAAAGTGGTGGTATCTACAAAGGATACTACGTATAAAAATTATTTGGAAGTTTGAGATCTTAACATTAATCTTTATATAATAATAATATGTGCCATACTTAATTTTTTTTTAATACAATTTCTTAATTGTATGTTTCAATCGTACATATACTGTAATTTATGGTTGTTATTAATGATAAAACTTTTGAACCAAAATTCCCTTTTAGATAACACTTAGGCTTGGTTGATTAAATGGTCCATATGATATTGCGTAGTGATTTGTTGAACTTCTTTTGGTACATTTCGTGGTTATAACATCTTTGTACTCGTAAAACGACACTCTTGGGTCATAGTCACACACACTACACTCGTTGCACTTGGGGAATGTGTATAAAGTGATGTTTTCATGTATAGTCATCATTGTTCAAGTATATTTAAGTTTTCTTGAGGAGTTTGTATGTGTCGTGCGTGGTTCTATGTCTAAACTCATCATGTTCACCCCTCACCTCATATTTTAGACTTCGACAAATATTTGGCTTCAAAGTAAACTCATTAAGGCGAGAGCACACAAGCACACTATGAAACCTTTATGGGGAATCCTTCATTTTTTGGAAGAGAACCATGCACCCTCCAAGGGCACAAGGCTCAAAATAATGGGTTTTCTACTCAAAATCTCAATAAAGCTTTGTATCCCACCTCTAAGAAGAGGTAGCGAATGAGGCATATAATTATTTCGTATATTTAATGAATTAAGGATCATGGATCCTCCAATTGCTTTCCAACAAATTTTAATGTTGAATCTTGAATTTCACATTGTCAATAATTCTAGAACTCTCTACATTTAGAGTTATAGTATTTCTAGTGAATTAATTCCCTTACTCTTTCTAGAAAATGTCTTCACAAATATTATTCATTAGAAACGAATGACACAAAACAATTTAACCTATTCTAAACAAAATAAGTGGTATGATAAAGTCAAACAACTATTGCAATAAAGAAATTCATAGAAGTAAGATATAAGTTTTGCTTCTCTATTCCTAGAACTACAAATGAACTTCACTTCCAATACCAAGTTTGTAGGTAAATCGCAAAAAAAAGGTGTGACAATCTACAAAGTTCCAAAATATATTATGTTCATGAAAACTAATTCAATGATATTTTAGTAAAATCGCAACTCCTTGGGTCTATTTCAGAGACAATGGAATCCAAAATATGTATCATGCATAGCCAAAGTGCTAAATATGTAACCATTTCATGCGTTGCAAAATTTTCATGAAACTAATTTAGGGATATTTTAACCAAACTTCGTACTCTTTGGGTTATTTCAAACAACTAAAAATGAAAATAAGTACCATCAGGTAAGACATACTATGGTGGTTTTTTTTATTACTAGTTTTTTCCTTGTTTTCAATTTCCTGTTGGGCATAACTAGAGGGCTCAACATGTAAACATTTCTTCTATTTTGAGAGAAAAATATTTTGTTCTTTTTTCCAATAACGAGTATAGGGTGCTAAGGAAAACAACTCAAAAATAAAAAAGAACCCAAAAGAAGAAAATAAAGGATTCATCTAAACATGCTGAGAACTACTTGTATATACAACGCAAAAAGATATTTATGATTACCATAAGTTGTAGGTAAAAGTAGTTGTGACAATCTAGAATAGGTTCTCTTCAACTCAGTGTCAAATTGGATGGTGAAATGATTAAACAAATAAATTCAAAAGATAAACCATGTATGCAACTCTAGACAAAACAAAAGAACATTTTATCATTTTGCTTCACTGCAACACATTAACTTTTGAAGATGACAAGATAACAAAATTCCAAAAGAATGATTCCAAGTTATGCCATGTAAGGGATATATGTAGTCATGACATAAAATGTTTGCTACAGGTAATCAATGATGAACGATAAAAGTTGTGAGAAATCACTAAGCATTGTACTTTATCTATATAGTAAAAGGTTTGAAATTATTTGTAATCTATCATGCCTCAATATTGTAGAGTACCAACCTGATAACATTTTATGCAATTATATTTGTTACTATGACTTTTTATAAATTATAAGCGAAATAATTAATTATTGAAAAATGTTGTGTTACGCTAATAATGTAGCTTAGTTGTTCATTTTTGTTCAAAATGAGATACTCCAAATAGAATTTTGAATTAATGAACCTACCAAAAAATAGGAAAATACTATCAAACAAGACATTGACCACCATCCCCCAAAAAATAGGAAAATACTATCAAACAAGACATTGACCACCATCCAACATGGTCACGCATACACAAGGCTTGCCATTACCAAAACTGGACCTAGATCCACAATATATACCAACACCAACAATCTTCCTATAGCCAAAGTTGCTCAATTCCTTGACATCAATGTCTACAATGAACATTGAGTATTAGAATAGTTTGCATGAATATTAAATAGGAACATGCAATCAAGCAAATTTAATATGATTTTAGTTTAAGCACTTGTAAGGTTGATGGTGATATACATACTCAAGAAAACTATTAAGCACATATGATTGAATAAAAAAGTGGGTAGGAAAAAGAAATCATAAATTTCAAAAGCCATATCAAATTGAGACATTGAGAATAGTAGCCATGCAAAAGAGGAAAAACACTGAAAGCTTGCTTGCCTACTAAAAATTTGTTAAGCCTTCTATAATTTGCATATCTTATTAAGAAATTAAAAATAAAAATAAAATGTTTCTCAATAGACTAACTATAAAAATAAAAAAACAGTGATAATTGACTAAATAATAATTAACTAATATATACATTTATATACTTCTTTATTGACAAGATGTGTGTTTGAGATTTAAAAAGGTATGAGTAGAAGGAAAAAAAATAAACAACAAAAAAATCAAAACCAAATATAGAAAGTGTGAGAAATGAAATTTAAAAAAAACAAAAGCATCAACCCATCCTTTTATGCAAAAAAAGAAAAGCGCACGAATTGAAATTTAGAAAGAAGGGAAGAGAGAGCAGGGATTTTCTCAACTATTGTAGAGGAAGTGCAAGTAGATGCGGGAAAACTCCATAGCCGTTGAACAACGTTGGGGAATTGAATTGCTATATATATATACATATTGAGTCTTATCTAGTCTGCTATGCTTTGAGTTTGGGTTTGTTTGTGTCTAGGTCGAGTTTGAGTTGGTCGATCATGTTATATATGTGTGGGTATGGGGTGTGGGTATGGGCAGTGGAGTTTTTTAACATTTTTTTGGGGCTCATTAATTATCTCCCAGAAATGGTATGAACATATATTTGGGCTCATCGATTATCTCTCTAAGAATGGTATTGGTGTAACCCAGCCCAAAAGGCCTACACTTTACACTTTACACGCGGAAGGAAACTGTATACGTGGCAAATAAAAATCTTAACTCTGTTTGTCCGTGGGATTTTTATGTGAGTTGGTAGCTGGAGAGTTAATGCCTGCAGTAAATATATGTACTTCGTCTCAAGACTGCTCCCGCTAGCCCTTCGCGCCTTAACCCTTGTTCATTATGGCATGTTCTGGATTGTTCATTCATTATTTCCGCTCTGAGGTTATCTGTTCTGGTCGAGGGTTTCTGGGTTTCTTCTGTAGAATGCTATATACTCTGCTCTGTTGGTATGTGCAACTCTTTGTGCGGGAAAACTCGGCCCCTCCTCTATTCAACCTGCTGCAATTTGAATGGAAATGGCATTTGGTTTTGATGGCTATTCAGCTCGCATCCGTGGTTTGACCTCGGTGAGTATTTATGTTCTTTCCTTCCTTACATGCGCGGATTTCTTAAGTTATTTGTTAAGCACTTGTTTCTGGTAGTTATATCTTGTTGTCTGTGTGTATCTCGTGGTTCTTGGTCGAGGTTTTCTAGCCGTTTCTGGAAATCACTGTCGTTTTGCTACGTTTTCTTGGAACCTTGTTGTCTCTGGTTCGAATCTAGTTGGGTATTATCTGCTTGCTGTTGGTTGGGTCTCTGACAATGCGGCACTGTATTTGCCTTCGAGCACAGGACTTTTGGGGCGCACGTCCTTTGTTTGGAATAGGTAAATACTCCTGTCCCTGTTTCAATATTGCTCGGCTTCTCTTTCTGGAACTAACCCACTTTGTCCCTCTGGTCTACAGTCACCCAAATTCTTCAGTATGTCACACGGTTGTATTCGGCTTCGCTCTCCCAGGTAATTTCACTGTATTTCTAATTCTCCAAAGGCGTTCACACTTTTTCTTCGAATTCCCCTCACTGCTTTCGTTGTAATGTAGATGGGTTGATGTTTGCAGGTCACTGTTGGCAACCTGGGCAGCGTATCCTCCAGTATTTAGCTTGTACAGTCGCTTATTTTCTTGGGTAGGCCTCAATCCCAAACGTCTGGTTGTAGTTTTGCTTAATGTTAAGGTTTTGTGATCTTGCTCAGGTCCTTCGATCACTGTATGAGTTTAACTTGGTTGTATTTCTTTCGTTTGCTCCTGTATTAAGTTTTACAAGAGATGGGAGTCATTATCGGTCGGTTTTGTCAAACCCTACTTCAGGGTTTTTTGGTTTATAAAGTTTTTCTGACTATATGTCGTACTTTACTCTATGTATGGTAGCATACTTTGTTTTTTCAATGGAGTCATTTTGGCTTTAACAATAGTCACTGTATTTGTGGTCCTTTGACTTTATTAATGAAATTTATGAAAGGAAAAGAAAATATACAGCGTCCTTACCTCTTTGCATTTGTATTCCGCCTCTGTTCTGTGATTGCTCTTTATGACTTCGAACACTGGAAATGGTTGACTCTTGTACGCAATTTCTTCACCTTTGATTTCTGGGTGTTATATGCCGAGATTCCTATTCGACTGTGTGCGAAAAAAATGTTAAATAAATGTATGGTTGTCTATCATTTGCGACTGTAGATTAATGAGACTTCATCCGATTGTTTAATATTTGACTGTGATTCATATTTGAATGCTTGCAACAAAAATGTGATAAATATTATTTGTATTGTAGTTTATCAGGCCGTAAAGAAAAAAATTTCATTTAGGCAAATATTAATAAAGATGATACAAATGGACAAATAACTTTCTTTTTTGAATGCTTCTGACTGTCTCTATTTCTCTTCTCCTATCATTCAACTGAACCCTCTCCTCTTACATTTGATTTGCTTATATTTCTCTATTTTCAGTTGATCTTTACAGTTAATCCAACTGATATAGAATATGGTTACATAAATACTATTTTTGTTAATAATTATAATCACTTGGCACTTCAAGGCTTGGAGGAACAGTTGGTTCTTATTTCCCTAATTTAACGGACCATTCCTTAACTAATAACTAAGCTACAGTAATTCTAACTGAAGTAAAAAGAGATGTCTAAATTCACTGACTCTGTAAAACAAGCTAAAATAAAAATTATTACAGTAATAATTTAAACAATCCAATCGATCAATATCCTTTGAACCTGGTTGGAATTTTGCCCAATTGCGGTGAGTTGGATGCTCCTGCATCAGGCTCTCGGGGTGAAAAGAGATCATGACTCCGGTTCATGAGCTCCTCGACTGACGTTCTTGTTTGTCCAATCTGCCTGGCGTCAAGCCATGAGATGTCCTCAATCAGACGGTTCTTCCACTTTACGAGGTACTAAAAATAATTTTTCCGTCGAGTACGTCTAACTACCTGAGTTTCGAGGATGCCTTTGATCTCAGGGGGTTGGACATAAGGCATCTGTCTTTTCCAAGTTTCTCCGTCTTCCTGGGTGTTCCGCGTGGATTGTCCAGGTCCCTCTTTCTTTTCCTCCATCAGATCACCTGTATACGGAAACAGATCTGCCACATTGAAGATAGGTGAAATGCCTATTACGGGTGGTAGTTGTATTTCGTAGGCATTTGCCGAAAATTTTCGCAAGATCTTACAAGGTCCTATCTTTTTGTACTTTAGTTTATTGTACATACCCTTAGGGAAACGTTCCTTACGCAAGTGTACCAGGACTTCGTCCCCCACCTCAAAATGAACTTCTCTTCTCTTTAGATCTGCATGTTGTTTATATTATGAGTTGTTGTCCTGTAATTTTGCTTTCACCTGTTCGTGTAAATCCCTCATTGCATTAGCAAAATCTTCTCCACCCGCACTCCGTTGTTCCTATAAACCAAGATCTCAAAGTTCATGCACTCCACGAGGGTGCATGCCATATAGGATCTGAAAGGAACTGAGACCCGTGCTACGATTTGGCGAATGGTTGTAAGCAAACTCTGCTTGCGCTAGCACTCTGTCCCACATACGTGAATTCTCCCCGATTAAGTTTCGTAACAGGTTTCCCAAACTTCTGTTCACAACCTCTGCCTGCCCGTCGGTTTGCGGGTGATAATCAGAACTGTAGCTTAATTGGGTGTTCATTTTTTTCCATAAGGTACGCCAAAAATGTCCCGTGAACTTCACGTCCATGTCCGATAGGATGGTTGTTGGTAACCCGTGTAACCTGACAATCTCATTAAAAAACAAGTGGGCCACGTGAGTAGCGTCACTAGTTTTCCGACAAGGTATGAAATGTGCCATTTTTGAGAAACGATCCACCACTACCATCACTGAATCATAACCTTTCTGCGTTTTTGGCAGTCCCAAAACAAAATCTAGGCTAACCGAATCCCAAGGTCTGCCTGGAATAGGTAATGGCGTATATAATCATGTGTTCTGGCTGTGTCCCTTCGCTAATTGACACACCTTACACTTCATCACAAAACGTTGTACGTCTCGTCGCATTCTTGGCCAAAAATAGAAATGACTAAGTTTCTCCAAGGTTTTATCTATACCAAAGTGTCCAGCCAAACCCACGCTGTGTTTTTTACGAATAATGTTCTCCCTCATGGAACAGTTGGGGATACACAATTGTCCTCCCTTAAATAGCAATTTTTCCTGTATATTGTAATCTAACCAAGGACTATTACCCCTTATCAAAGGGTTCTGGCACTCCTCATAGGCTTCTCTGAAATCTGTATCTGTTTTATAAAGATCTCGTAAATGTTCAAAACCCAAAACCTGTACATCACTCTCCTCCAAAAGTAGAGCTTTTCTACTTAATGCGTCGACCACCTTGTTTGCTTGTAAACTAATATGTTTCAGCACAAAATTAAAACACTGTAAGTACTCCACCCATTTGGTATGTTTATGATTGAGTTTGTGTTGTTGCATTACATATTGCAATGCAGAATTGTCTGAAAATAGCACGAACTCGTTCCCTAACAAATAATGCCTCCAGTGTCTTAAAGCCTGTACCACTGCGACAAATTCTTTGTCATATGAGGAGTACTTCTGCCTACTCTCATTCATCTTTTCGCTGAAAAATGCTACAGGCCTGTCCTCCTGACTGAGTACAGCCCCGATCGCTACTCCGCTAGCATCACAACGTAACTAAAATAATTTCTGAAAATCTCGTAGCCTGAGAATCGGTCTTTCCGTAATCTTCCTTTTCAATAGTTGAAAAAAATTTTCTTCTGCTTCTGTCCATCGAAAAGGTTGGCTGGCCTTTTTCATGGTCTCTAACATAGGAGCACAAATTCCGCTAAAATTCTTAGTAAACTTTCTCTAGAAACTTGCCAATCCATGGAAACTACGTACCTCAAATAAATTTTTTGGTGACGGCCAATTTACTGTTGCTGTTATCTTTTCCGGATCCATTTTTAATTCGTTTTCTGCTGTCACAAATCCCAAATAAATTAATTCTCTTTTCAGAAACGTACATTTCTTTAAATTTATTAATAACTTGTTCTGCTGTAGGTTTTCCAACACTTTGCACACATGCCAGAAGTGTTCTTCTTTCGTCTTGCTGAAAATAAGGATGTCATCTAAATAAACTATTACAAATTCCCCAATATACTCCTTCAACATCTCATTCATGAGCCTCATGAATGTGTTGGGTGCATTGCTCAACTCGAATGGCATAACCAGCCATTCATATAATCCCTCATTTGTTTTAAAAGTTGTCTTCCACTCGTCTCCTTCTCGTATCCGAATCTGGTGATATCCGCTTTTTAAGTCTATTTTTGAGAAGTAAGCTGCCCACTTAAAAAGTCCATCATATCATCCATACGCGGTAACGAAAATCTGTACCGGATGGTGATTTTATTGATGGCCCTAGAATCGGTGCACATCCACCACTCTCCTCCCTTCTTGGTGGCGAGGACTGTTGGCACAACACATGGGCTCAAACTTTCTCTGATTAAACCTTTGTCCAATAGTTCTTGCACCTGTTTCCTGATTTCCTAATTATCCTTGGGGCTCATTCGATAGGCTGCTTTATTTGGTAAGTTGGCTCCGGGTATAAAGTTAATATGGTGGCTGATACTCCGCTTGGGGGGTAACTTGTCTGGCAAGTCGTCCACTACAATATCTGCAAATTCTTCCAACATTCACTGTATTTCCACGGGTAAATCTGTTATCTCTGTATGTAAGAGGACTGTCCTTGTCTTTTTGACTACAACATAACTTATTTCACTATTCTCAACCTGTTTTAAAAACTGTTTTCCGCTCATTAGCAATGCTTTGGTTTCGTTTGCTTCAGCTGTTTCCTTCTCTTCTCTGATAGGCACAAGGGTATGCCTGACCCCATCTTTCTCGAACTTATAACAGTTCATCACTCTATCGTGTGTCACCTTCCTATCATATTGCCAAGGCTTGCCCAGTAATATGTGACATACGTCCATCGGCATGATGTCACAAATAATTTTATCCTTATATTGACCTATTTGAAATTCAACCTCACTTTGCTCGTCGACCAATAACTGGTGCCCCTTTTGTAACCATGAAACTCTATACGGACTGGGGTGTTTTAAATGCTTCAGCCCCAACTTTTCCACCATTTCCATGGATACCAAATTGTCCGTACTTCCACTGTTGATTATCATCTTACAACACTTACCATGTGATTTGCAAATTTTCCTGAACAGAGCTTTCCGCTGCGTCTGTTCGACACTCTCATCAACTGGTTTCAGTAATACCTTATGCAGCAATAAGCTTCTCCTGTTTCTAGGGCATTCTCTGCCTCTTGAGGGGATGCTGTTGTTTCCTCTGGTTGCGCCACATACGCGCCTCGCTGTCCAGCTGAATCTGTTTCTGGGCACTCAAACGAACGGTTCCCCCACGACAATTTCCTCTGCCGTGTTGGAACGATCTGCCACCTCTCATTCTGTCTCCTTTTTCTGTTGTTCCCGAAGTCCTCGAACTACTGGCTCCCTTGCTGTTGCTGCCAGTCCGGCCCTTGCCATAGGACTGGCCTCTCCCTCTGGTAGACCCTCGTCCTCTCTGGGCATTTTGTCTTCGGTTAATTTTCTCCTCTGCTTTAATTGCGCTCTGGTATGCCTCCTCAGTATTATTTGGAGACAAAATACTTATTTCATCCAAAATATCCATCCTCATTCCATTAACATATCTAGATGTCCTTTCTGCCATATCCTTTGTATATCCGGCTCGCAAATTCACTCGGTAGAATTCCTCTGTATACTCTTTCACAGTCAGTCCCCTCTGTCTCAAGTTCTGTACCTGTCTATGTAATGCGATTTGATAATCCCTTGGCAGAAATCTGCCCTTCAATTAAGCGACCATCCTTGTCCAAGTTTTAATTGGCGTTTTGTTCAACCTCTTCCTCTCATTATGGACACTATCCCACCACAGAGCTGCATGTCCTTTCAGCTTTGTTGCTGCAAATTTGACTCTACGGTCTTCACTAACTTCCTTGCATTCAAAATACTTGTCCATCTCACTAATCCAATCTAACACAACATCAATAGACAAACTACCATCGTATGTTGGGAGTTCTGGTTTTGGTCTGCTGTTCGACAATAAGATAGACTTCAGTAATTTCACTTCTGCTGATTCACCTTCAGGTCCATCTGCTGCCACTTCTACTTCTTCTTCACTCACATCGCCCATTGATGGATCTCCTCCTGCCCGCCTCTACTACTTCCAAACGAGAAGTAAGAACTCTGATTTCTTCTCGTAATGCCTCATCTGCCATTCTACGAGCACCTTGGCGTCGTCCTCATCTACGTACATCCATTTTTTTCAAATCTCTTTAACTCAATGCTCTGATACCACTCTGGTGTAACCCATCCCAAAAGGCCTACACTTTACACTTTACACGCGGAAGGAAAATGTATACGTGGCAAATAAAAATCTTAACTTTGTTTGTCCGTGGGATTTTTATGTGAGTTGGCAGCTGGAGAGTTAATGCTTGCAGTAAATATCTGTACTCCGTCTCGAGACTGCTCCCGCTTGCCCTTCGCGCCTTAACCCTTGTTCATTATGGCATGTTCTGGATTGTTCATTCGTTATTTCCGCTCTGAGGTTATCTGTTCTGGTCGAGGGTTTTTGGGTTTCTTCTGTAGAATGCTATATACTCTGCTCTATTGGTATGTGCAACTCTTTGTACGGGAAAAACTCGGCCCCTCCTCTATTCAACCTGCTTGCAATTTTAATGGAAATGGCGTTTGGTTTTGATGGCTATTCGGCTCGGTTCCGTGGTTTGACCTCGGTGAGAATTTGTATTCTGCCTCTGTTCTGTGATTGCTCTTTATGACTTCGAACACTGGAAATGGTTGACTCTTGTACGCAATTTCTTCACCTTTGATTTATAGGTGTTATATGTCGAGGTTCCTATTCGACTGTGTGCGAAAACAATGTTAAATAAATGTATGGTTGTCTGTCATTTGCGACTGTAGATTACTGAGACTTCATCTGGTTGTTTAATATTTGACTGTGATTCATATTTGAATGCTTGCAACAAAAATTTGATAAATATTATTTGTTTTGTAGTTTATCAG
>APFE030493021.1:3320-21146 GCA_000404065.3 Pinus taeda | reverse complement strand
ACCTATTAGGTAGATGCAAATTGGGCTGGAAGCGTGGATGACAGAAAAAGCACTAGTGGCGGTGCATTTTTTATGAATTCTAGATTGGTATCTTGGTTCAGCGAAAAGCAAAGTTCGATTGTTTTATCTACAGCTGAAGCAGAATATGTGGCTATTGCATCTTGTTGCACACAACTCCTTTGCATGATGCAAATTTTGCAAGATTTTCAAATCACTTATACTCCACCTATCTCCATTTTATGTGATAATACAAGTGCAATTAACATTTCAAAAAACCCAATCATGCATTCAAAGACCAAGCACATACCAATCAAGTATCATTTTCTCCGAGAACAAGAGTTGAAACAAAAAATCAAATTGGAATATATTCCCTCCAAAGAACAAATTGCTGATATTTTCACAAAACCATTGCCCAAAAGACATTTGAATATCTCAGAGATAAGCTAGGGGTTGTTGATGCATCATCCTGCTGTTGAATCTTGTATGTTATACGCAGGTGGATACACGTACATTTGCCGGTCTATGTGGATCGAATGGGTCTATCAGAGATCCTCTGGCACAAGTTCAGGGGGAGCATATATTCTTCTAATGATGCATTGTTGGCATTATCTTAAAAGTCCTTAGTTTGATTTCTCAAGAGTTTTCTGGTGGAGTAGATCAATGTGTGCTGGTCTAAAAGTTGATTTTGATAGTTGTTCTTGTCTTTATGTCACGTATTTCTTTTTATATCAAAGTCATGTTGATTCTGCTGATAGTTGTTCTTGTCTTTATGTCACGTATTTTTTTTCATATCAAAGTCATGTAATGGCCTATTTTGGTTTCTCCATTATGCCTGGGATGAATGAATTTTGTCTATATTGTGTATTCCCACTTGGATGGAAGATGGATGTATGTATGAGTCTTGATGATAGGAAGGTTACGAGTCATGTTCTTTCTTGTAGAACATTTTTTTGCAAACAACATTTCAACACAGAGCATATACAAAGGGGGAGCTCGTTCAGAGTTTTGAGCAAGTACTCAAGGGGAGTATGGTAGTCCGCCCCTTTGCCTTTGATATCAAAGGGGGAGAGCGATTGGTGGTTGTTGCCATTAAGTCCAAAGGGAAAGATTGTTGGCATTATGATACATATGTTGTACTTGATGTCAACCCACTCATCTCATATATGATAAGTTATAGTGCAGCAAAAATTATTTTCTGGTTCACGAACTTTCACGCAGAGAAAAGTTCACGCATTTTCATGCAGAAAAAATTCCTTTCATGAAAAGAAAAATTCACACTTTCATGCAAGAGAAAAGTTCCTTTCATGAAAAGAAAAGTTCACGCACTTTCATGCAGAGAAGCACACACATGGGAAATCTTATAGTTGGTTAATGGTATTAATCCAACAGTTTTTAATCCCATGGTTTTGGTTCGTGGTATTGCATCCAAAAATGTTGATCTCAAATATTGAGTCCATGGTATTGAATTGTTATGGTTTTCATGCATTTTCATACAAAAAAATTCATTTCGTGAAGAAAAAAGTTCACGTACTTTCATGCAAAGAAAAATTCATTTCCTGAAAAGAAAAATTCATTTCATGAAAAGAAAAAGAAAAGTTCACGCACTTTCATACAGAGAAAAGTTCTTTTCACGCAAAAAAAATTCACTTTTTCTCAACCATTTTATTTTTTATTATTATTAACTCCAACTTAATTATTTTTTCAAGTATTAGGTCCATGGTATTGAATTGTTATGGTTTTCAAAAAGTTCCTTTCATGAAGAGAAAAGTTCACGCACTTTCATGCAGAGAAGCACACACATGGGAAATCTTATAGTTGGTTAATGGGAGGATTGGTTAATGGGAGGTTAATGGTATTAATCCGACAGTTTTTAATCCCATGGTTTTGGTCCGTGGTATTGCATCCAAAAATGTTGATCTCAAGTATTGAGTCCATGGTATTGAATTGTTATGGTTTTCATGCATTTTCATACAAAAAAATTCATTTCGTGAAGAAAAAAGTTCACGCACTTTCATGCAAAGAAAAATTCATTTCCTGAAAAGAAAAATTCATTTCCTGAAAAGAAAAAGAAAAGTTCACGCACTTTCATACAGAGAAAAGTTCTTTTCACACAAAAAGAAAATTCATTTTTTCTCAACCATTTTATTTTTTATTATTATTAACTCCAACTTAATTATTTTTTCAAATATTAGGTCCATGGTATTGAATTGTTATGGTTTTCACGCATTTTCATGCAGAAAAAATTCCTTTCATGAAGAAAAAAATTCCTTTCATGAAGAGAAATTCACGCACTTTCATGCAAAGAAAAGTTCATTTCATGAAAAAAAAGTTCACGCACTTTCATACAGAGAAAAGTTCTTTTCACGCAAAAAAAATTCACTTTTTCTCAACCATTTTATTTTTTATTATTATTAACTCCAACTTAATTATTTTTTCAAGTATTAGATCCATGGTATTGAATTGTTATGGTTTTCACGCATTTTCATGTAGAAAAAATTCCTTTCATGAAGAGAAATTCACGCACTTTCATGCAAAGAAAAGTTCATTTCATGAAAAAAATGGTTTTCACGCATTTTCATGCAGAAAAAATTCCTTTCATGAAGAGAAATTCACGCACTTTCATGCAAAGAAAAGTTCATTTCATGAAAAAAAAGTTCCCGCACTTTCATGCAAAGAAACGTTCATTTCATGAAAAGAAAAGTTCATGCACTTGAAAAGTTCATGCACTTTCATGTAAAGAAAAGTTCATTTCATGAAAAAAAAGTTTCAAGCACTTTCATGCGAAAAGTTATTAAGTTATATGCAAAGAAAAGTTATTAAGTTATTTTCACGCACTTTCATGCAAAGAAAAGTTCATTTCATGAAAAAAAAGTTCCCGCACTTTCATGCAAAGAAACGTTCATTTCATGAAAAGAAAAGTTCATGCACTTGAAAAGTTCATGCACTTTCATGTAAAGAAAAGTTCATTTCATGAAAAAAAAGTTTCAAGCACTTTCATGCGAAAAGTTATTAAGTTATATGCAAAGAAAAGTTATTAAGTTATTTTCACGCAGAGAAAAATCCACGAAAAGTTATTAAGTTATATACAGAGAAAAGTTATTAAGTTATTAAGTTATTTTCACGCAAAGAAAAATTCACACTTTCACGCAGAGAAAAGTTCATGCACTTTCATGCAAAAAAACACGCACATGGGAAATCTTATGGTTAGTTCATGGTATTAATCCAACAGTTTTTGATCCTATAGTTTTTGATCCTATAGTTTTGATCCGTGGTATTGGATGGGTCCATGATATTGAATTGTTATTGTTTTTGTCCGTGGTATTGTGAAAAACCTAAGGCTATAAAAGAGGAAAGAAATCATTTTACCAACCAACCTAAAAAAAATTCTCAACCATTTTATTTTTTATTATTATTAACTCCAACTTAATTTTTATTATTATTACCTCCAACTAAATCGTTTTCTCAACCATTTTTATTTTTATTAACTCCAACTTAATTTTACTATAGCATTTTTATTATTATTATAATTTGGTGACTTAATTTTACCATCCTAGATCAATTTCTCAACTATTTATTATTATTATTATTATTATTTAATTACATTAATAACTAAAACATTATTTCAATGCACCTCGCAAACATTAAACATTATTTCATTGCACCTTGCAAATCTGGAATGAGGATCTCTCAACAACTAAAATAACATTACGTCACATCTCTACCATCTCATGTTATTGAGTTGAGGTAGGTGAGGTCGTTCTTTCGCATAGAAGCAGTCAAATGGTTTTAGTAACACTTCCTAATTAAAAACCATCAAGCAAAGCGATCGACCAAAAACAACCATAAATAAGAATATAAACACTTCAACTTACCGACAACTTCCAAAGAGCGACCAAAAGCAACTATAAATAGGAATATAAACACTTCAAACTTACAGACAACTTCCAAAGGTTTTGGTGATAACAGTTGGCAAGTATCCTTCTTAGACGCTACATTACATTACCCCTTAAATTTGATATATCTGCTAACATCGTGAAAACAAATAATACCATTACACAACACCTTAAATGTAAAAGGTTACATTACACCTTAAATGTAGAAGGTAGAAGAGGCTGATTTGACAACATAAAACCGATACCCCAACTTATTCATTTCATTATCCCAACTGATTCATTCTATATGATAAAATGAAAAAATCCGAACATCTCTTAACAAATAGAAGACCTCAATTAGAGGAAAAAGCAGCCGTTGTCATTGTCACTATATCCAGGAATACTCATAGAAGGCGGCCCGCTGATAAGAAGCAGATATGCAATCAAGAATCGACATCTCGCTTGTAAAAATGACGAAACGTAGAACTAATCTTCCTTTGAAACCCATCTTGGCACACGCTCGCTTGAGAAGAACTCGTTCAGACATATGCGCTGGATTAGAAGAAGATATGCAATCAAGAATTGACACGCTCGCTTGGAAAAATGACGAAACGTAGAACCATCTTGCTTGGAAACATTGACACGCTCGCTTGGAAAAATAACGAAACGTAGAACTCATCTTGCTTGGAAACCAATCTTGGACCACGCTCGCTTGAGAAAAACTCATCTAGCTTAGAAGCCTATCTTGGAACACGCTCGCTTGAGAACACCCATCTTGCTCAGAAACCCCCCTTACAGTCTTACCACACAGCGAAGAGGCAATCTAGCGAAGTGAAGAATCATTCTAGACCAGACAAGTGTTACAATGCACATCGGAGGTCGGAGATGAAAAGAACATAGTACAGTCAAAAGTTAAGAGAGAAGAATATTGAAGACACTGGCCAACGCACCACTCCAAAGAACAACCACAACTGGAAAAGTTAACCACAACCCTACTGTGGCAACTCAACCGACTACGATTTTAAAGCAAGCTAAAAGAAATGAATGTATAATGAGAAAAATCAGAACAAGTAATATGTGGTTACCTTAAAACACATATGTAACATAATCATGGTGTCTAACAATCCGATGAGTGCGACAAGAGTTAAAACAGCAAGGAAAACTGGACTACTGAATTATATGCAAGAGGCTTTCAGGAAAACCGGAGAGACGAGCTTTTGGGAGCCTTCATAAAATAAACATTCACTGGCAGACCCCAGTACACCTTCAACCGAGACAGAATACCGCTTGTCTCAAATATATTAAATCATAAAAACCATCACACCTTCAAGATACAGGACCAAAACGAAAAAAACAAGAATGACCTGTTTGTAATTGTAATCCTTACTATTCCCAAGGAGGCAATCCTGAATCATTGAAAACCTCTGATGTATTATGCCCCTGCTTATCCTCTTGTTCTACTTTCACATGAATGGATAATATGATCTTGCACCTCTAAAAAAGAAGTATATGTCTAATACGATCTAATATGATTTTGCACCTCTAACTGGCTAACATGATAGCAGTTAAAACAGCAAAGAAAACTGAGTTACTGAACAGCCAGAGGCTTTCAGGTACCTGAGAGACTAGCTTTTGAGAGCTTTCAGAAATAACCATTCATTGGCAGACCCCAATAAAATATAGCCTTGCCACTTCATCTGAACCATTACAGCACAACCTGTAGATATAGACAGAATACCGCTTGTCTCAAATATATTAGACCATAAAAACCATTACACCTTCACGATACACGCCCAATAAGGAGAAAGAATAAAAAAGACAAAAAAATATCACGGGTTTGGGATTGTTATCCTTACTATTCCAAAGGAGAATATATGGCGACTAGGCACCCAAAGCAGTCCTCAAAACATTGAAAACACACTTATAATCCAGACGTATTATACCCCTGCTTATCCTCTTGTTTTACTTTCACATGGAAGGCTAATATGACCTTGCACCTCTAACAAACAGAGGTAACTACAACTAAAAACCACTCTTCAGAGCTTAATAGCAAATCTCTTGGATGATGTTTTCGATCCAATTAAATATTGCTTTGCCACTTTAAGGCTGAAGCATTACAGCACAACCTGTAGATATAGCTTGATCCAGTACACCTTCGTTAGAGACAGAATACCGCTTGTCTCAAATATATTAGATCATAAAAACCATTACACCTTCAAGATAAAGGCCCAAAACGAAAAAAAAAGATGACCCGTTTGTAACCAAGGAGAATATGGCAACTGAGCGTCTAAAGCTGTCCTCAATCATTGAAAACCTCTGACGTATTATGCCCCAGATTATCCTGTTCTTCTAATTTCACATTAATGGATAATATGATCTCGCACCTCTAACAAAGAGAAGTATATGTCTAATACGATCTATTATGATTTTGCACCTCTCACTGGCTAACATGATAGCAGTTAAAATAGCTAAAAAACTGCGTTACTGAACAGCCGAAGGCATTCAAACCTGAGAGACGAGCTTTGAAAGCTTTCAGAAAATAACCATTCATCTGAACCATTAGAACACAACCTGTAGATATCGACAGAATACCGCTTGTCTCAAATATATTAGACCATAAAAACCATTACAACTTCACGTACAGACCCAATAAAGAAAAAAAAAAACAAAAATTCAAAAACCAAAAATAGAAGGATACAATACAAAAACACAAGAAAAAAAAAATCACAGGTTTGGAATTGTGCTTACTATTCCCAAGGAGAATATGTCTATGAGGCACACAGAGCAGTCCTCGAACATTGAAAACGCACTTATAATCCAGACGTATTATGCCCCTGCTTATCCTCTTCTTTTACTTTCACATCAATGGCTAATATGACCTTGCCCCTCTAACAAACAGAGGTAACTACAACTAAAAACCACTCTTCAGAGCCTAATAGCAGCAAATCTCTTGGATGTTTTCGATCCAATTAAATATTGCTTTGCCACTTCAAGGCTTCATTACAGCACAACCTGTAGATATAGCTTGATCCAGTACACCTTCGTCAGAGACAGAATACTGCTTCTCTCAAATATATTAGATCATAAAAGCCATTACACTTTCAAGATACAGGCCCAAAACGAAAATACAAAAATGACCTGTTTGTAATTGGAATCCTTATCATTCCCCAAGGAGTATATGGTGACTACGCGTCTAAAGCAGTCCTCAATCATTGAAAACCTCTGATGCTGATTCAAACATATTATGCCCCTGCTTATCATCTTGTTTTACTTTCACATGAATGGCTACTATGATCTTGCACCTCTAACATAGAGAAGTATATGTCTAATACGATCTAATATGATTTTGCAACTCTAACTGGGTAATATGATAGCAGTTAAAACAGCAAAGCAAACTGAGTTACTGAACAGCAAGAGGCTTTCAGGTACCTGAAAGCCGAGCCCGAGCTTTTGAAAGCTTTCAGAAAATAACCATTCATTGGCAGACCCCCATAAAATATTGCCTTGCCACTTCATCTGAACCATTACAGCACAACCTGTAGATATAAACAGAATACCGATTGCCTCAAATATATTAGACCAGAGAACCATTACACCTTCACGATACAGGCCCGATTAGGTAAAAAAGAAAAAAGAAGAAAATCACCGGTCTGGGATTGTGATCCTTACTATTCCCAAGAAGAATAGGCGACTAGGCACTCAAAGCAGTCCTCAAACATTGAAAACACACTTCTAATCCAGACGTATTATGCCCCTGCTTATCCTTCAGACCTTGCACCTCTAACAAACAGAGGTAACTACAACTAAAAACCACTCT
Source organism: Pinus taeda (assembly GCA_000404065.3). Lineage (NCBI taxonomy): Eukaryota > Viridiplantae > Streptophyta > Pinopsida > Pinales > Pinaceae > Pinus > Pinus taeda. Next base: position 13,457 of record APFE030493021.1, on the reverse strand, counting down.
TCAGAGCTTAATAGCAAATCTCATGGATGATGTGTTTTCGATACAAAAACGCTTCTAACCTTTCAATCCACTCTCCTGCACAATTTATGCCTAGGGCTGCAGATTGCGGAGTAATCATAAATATTACCAAAATATCAAGAGACGGACTAATCCTCAAGTTATCCAACACTACAAAACACACAATTAACATTGAAAACACACTTATTCAACTGAAGTGACTGATCCATACGTATTATGCCCCTGCTTATCCACTTGTTCTAGTCTCACATCAATGGCTCATATAACTTGCACCTCTAATAAACAGAGAACGTGAAAATATAACTCCATCTGAAAACCACTCAACAGAGCTTAAACAGCAAACCTCTTGGATGCTTTTTGACCCAAAAATGTCTGCCTTCTAAACCGGCCATTTCATCCAATTTCCTGCACAATTTATGCCTAGGGCGGCAAATTGTGGAGTAATCATAATCTATCACTAAAATATATGTAGACGGACTAAAGTCATGCAAACACTGCAAAGTACACACTCAAAAGAGGCCTAACCCTTAAAGTCAAGCAAAGATTATAAAGTACACACTCAAAAAGAGTTGTAGATCCATAGACCTGCGATATTTTGTCAGATGGCTGTTTGTTGATATTTTTGTCAGATGGCTGCTTGTTGATAAAATTTCAAGAGAATACTCTGATTTCTATGATCAATGTAGAGGAATATATTTAGCCTGCAGCCCAAGGACCAATTCGTTACCAAATCAGGCATAGCAATTATTAGAGACAAGGGTAATGCCAAATAGACTTAAACATGAATATAACACAATAAAATATTCGACACCAAACCGGATATGGTGATCCTATAACAGATCCCTAATTAAGTCTTCTTGAAGAAGTTGCAGGAAACAATCCGCTTGCTATGATCGAATTCCAAATTTCGGGAAAGGCCTGCAGAACCCAAGGACCAATAGCGCCAATTGGTGTGCACGGCAGCCAACCATCTCTAAGATTGAAGAGGATGAAATAATTCAGCTAATACTTTCAAGTGCACTACCCAATGGTGTAGACGGCCACCCATTGTTAGATCTTATCATCCAGATAGGCCAACAAGCAGATCCCCTTCGGCTAACGCAAAAGCATAAGATCATACGTTCCCTGTTATTAGCGACTAAAAGGTTCCGCTTCTTTACAAAGCATATGAGCATATAGTTATAAAGCATACACAACCCACTTCCTAAGAAAATATAATTAACCTAATTACTTACAGATCGACGCTTCCACTGGTTCATATTGATACTCGAACCTCAACAGATGAAACATATTTAACCTAATCACTTGAGTGAAACTTCACAAAAATACCTGAAAGAATGCCCTAGATTTCTGAATAAGCAAATTGAAATGCGTCGTTTGCCCTAGACTTCTGATAAGCAAATTGAAACGCGTCGCTTGCTATCTCCATAGACCTATGGAAAACCTATCCCCAATCCACAATCGCATCCACAGTTCATTTCAACATAAGCGGATGTAGAAAATTAAGGTGTTAGAATATATAATAGTAGAAACAAGAGAAGTACAGATATTATCGATAGACAGCACCAGAGAAAAACCAGGTGGGTTGAAACAGTTAAAAAAGCACTGAAATTAGGGACAGAGATGACCACTAATGAAAAACCGTATGCCTCTGTATCCTGGGAAGAAAAATACCAACGAGTAATGCTATTTTAAACTGTCTGCAAACAACCACAAGCAAGACGCCAAAAATAGATGAAAACCATTCCATCGCATTTGCCTTCCATCCCTGTAAAGGGAGTAACGTTGGGAAGGAAACGAATGAAACTGATTTCACAAAATGCAGAACTCATCAATTTATAGGTGTAGCGGGTAAATGGACGGTGAAGATGAAGCGGTGGAAAAAGATGGACTAAGGTGATCAAAACGCCAGCTGGAAGAGGAAAAAAGAAGGCAATGCCTTCATTGGATTCTTATCTTTTTGTACCACGGACATATTAATTTGAATGTTAGCGCCAGCTGGAAAAGAAAAAAGAAGTCATGCCATGCATTGCATTCTTATCATTTTGTACGACCTGCTTATCTTAATTTGAAGGTATTAGAGATATGGCCTGACCTTGATGGACCCAATGGAATTAAAACCGGGTGAAAGACGATCAATAATTGGGGTGGTTTTAAGCATTTAGTTATTTATGAGTAAAGAAACTCAGTTAAATTGGAATGGTTAGAATTAGTAAAATTTTAATTTGATTTAAAATAATAATTATTGTATTTGTGTTTCCCTGATCGGGGTGGTTAAAAGGTTCGAGTACAGCATGATGATGGTGGGCGGAGGATTACAGTACGCACCTCATCCCAGGTCCATCATAGTCGATGGTGTTGGGAATGCTTCCAGAGGAGATAGGATCCCGAGACAACTCTCCATTTCAATTATGGTAAGTAGAAGGAAAGGAAGTGGTGGCGTAGTGCAGGTGATGGGTAGTCAAGGTGGCATTCGCGCAGGTAATGTCGATAAAGACAGCGAGGTCCATAAATTAAGAGCATGCGAGTTGGCGGAGATAGGTGTGTCGGGAGGTAAGGTAAAGGAACACGGTTCCCAGCTCATGCAATTGACAATGGCGGAGGGTGGTAGGAAGGTGAGGACTGATAAGGAGGAGGAAGGGAGAATGACCAGAAGTCAGGGTATCCGAAAAAACCAGGAGGACGAAAGAACGCAGAGAGCGGAGAATTATCAGCGGGCAGCAGAGAATGAGGGAAGGATTAGGAGGAATGTTCAGGAGGGGTCAAAGGAAGAAAGAGTGAATGGAGAAGGCGAGCAGAGAAAATGGCAGAGCGAAATCAGAGCGCAAGGGAGGTTCGAAGTTGGCCAAGGAAGCCAAAGCAATATGCAGGATACCTGTCCCAGAAGGGGTAAACGCAGAGGAGGCAGAGGTCGCGGCAGACCCAGGCAGGCTGAGAGAGCCGAGAATGTCGTTCAGGCTTCCTTCCAGCGGAAAAGAGGGCGCAGAACAGTGGACCAGTCGGCTAGGGAGGCTGAAAATGTGTATAACAGGGAGGCGAATGAGGATATAAGGAAAATTATCGATAACATGGAAAAAAGTGTTTTGGAGGAGGCCTCCAACCCAGAGATGTATGACTAGTGCTCTCTCCTGCCGGACCCAGGTAATACCAAAGGCCGCCTCTCCCAGTGCAAACAGGGGCTACATATTTTTTGGGTTATGAAGTGCTTGCTCGCCAAGGCTATGGAGCAAATTGCGGAGGAAATGACGGAGATTGCGCAAAGTTATCCAAGCCTGAAAGGAGAAATGAGGAGCTTGCATTCCGCGTTGCTAATTCAGGGCAGACAATTGGAGGATATCAAACGTAACCTGAAACTGCTATCTAAGGCGCATGGCAAGGAAGAAGTGGAAGTGGAGATTGTGGACGATTGATTCGTCTTCTTGCTCTGTCTTTTTGATATGTTTAAGATCAGCAGTAATAGTCTAGACGATGATTCGTAGGTTGTAATAGTTGTAAAAGTTGTTTTTCAAGAGTGTTGATAGATGGTTTAGTGTTCACGGTTTTAGAACGTTTTGTAATTGTGAGGTTGTCAAACTCAATTGTGTTGTTTTCCCCATCTGGTTTCACTATGGGCGGATGGCAGATTTCTCTGTTCGTATCAGTTTTTGGTGTTTCCCTATCTGGTTTCCCTATGGGCGGATGGTGGAATCCTGTGTTTGTATATAATTTCGTGATTTGTTAATAGTAAAGATCATACCCAAGTTCACAAAAAAAATTAAAAAAAATAAATAAATTATTGTATTTGTGTTAAATTGGTAATACATGAGTAAAATAATAATTGATATATTGAAATGATGAAAGTTGACTATTCTAGTGGTAAGTAAATGTCTTATTTAAATAAAAGTTCTCTTTTTGGATAGCTCTTAGTGTCAAGTTTTTTACATGGGAAGTTCTCTAGAACAGATGTTGGTTCAAGCCTAATCAATGCCCTCTATGTAAATTTAGGAGGAATGCTCTCTCCACGTGTTAATTTGTTGTAACTATATTGCTGAGATCGTAGCTATTATTTTGAGGTATTTTAAGCCCAAAGCAATTTGCGCTGGCCAAAGTCCTTCTAATTGTTTTTTATTGTGGTAAATTTATATTGATAAATGGTAATGATGAATTCATTGGTTTTGCCCATGGGGCTTTCGATTGACAGTGAATGGGTGCACTGTTAAGGTACTCCTTGCGCTAGGTCACTGGTTCAAATCCCCCGTGGGTGTTTACCTACCAAAAAAAAAAAAAAATCATCGGTTTTACTTTCAAAAACCTAAAGGATTAGGTATAAAACTACTTTATGGGATTTTATCCCAAAACCATTGATTTGCAAATATCCACTCAACGAAATGTCATTTCACTAAAACCCTACACAAATGTTTGATATAAGAAAACCCACTTCAATGAAGATGTCGAAGCCCAAAAGCCTGAAAGCCTACAACTAAAACTATAATCAACACCCCTGGAATTCCTAATCCTTGACAAAATCAAGAAAAAAGGAAGAAAAAGACACATTCGTGATAGCAAAGTTACGAACTTTTCACAGTTCGTCATCAAACATATTCCAATTAAAACCCTAACGTAAATCAATAAAAAAAATTAAAGTTTGCAGAGTACATAATGAAATAGATCAACTACCTATATTTTTATTAACAAAGAAGCCTCGCGGAATTCTGATCTCTCTGATCTCTCAACCTCAAAAGAAAAGAAATGTGTGAGCCACTGAAACACGGTCCATGACAACTAGATCATTCTTTTATCAAGAAATTTGTTGAACACTCTCGAAGTTTGCAAGCTTTTTTCCTCTCAACCTAGAGTTGGATAAATTGGAGATCAATCTTAATTGGCATAAATTTAATCATTTACCCCGCACTTAATTGGCATTTCAGGCTTGGTGAATAATTTTGAAGGAATCGCGTGCCTGCCCCTATTCTTTTTATACATTTCATGATGGTCTTAGATGTATGAAAGTGATTACTTATGTTGATTCCATTGAAGCTTGCTTGAAGGTACATTCCCAAAAGAAACAATAATGGATCCAATCCATAAAATTGTTAATGTGTTCACTATTTTTTTTATCATGTGAAGAGGAAAACAGTTATTCATTGTTACCATATTCAATGCCCCGTAGTCTATGCTCAACCACCATTCACCCTATTCTCTAGTCACCTTGGAACCATTCCATTTTTGAGCATTATAAGTAGCCACAATATCTGGCAAGCTGTAATATAATACAAGATAGTTGACTGTAATTTCCAACTAAATCAAAATGCAAGTGCAAGGATTCCCCAGTAAAGTGCAAGGAGAATGAAAAACTCGCATTTAATTTGTCAAACAAGTGATCAAATATGTAAGCAAGAGTCAAGAATGAAGACAAAGTTGTATTTGAATTTTCAAATGGTTAAGTTTCACTCACTTGAGTGCTTGCTTATAAAAATTAATGAAACACTTATCATTCACAAGTCTCAAGCTTGCTTGAAATGTGAAACTCTTTTGTGAATCTAGAGCTTTGAAAAGATGAAGAGGCTTAATGGGTAGAGGAAAGGATAGGAAAAGGGAAGGCCAAGAGCCATGAATTCGTGTTATAAAATGAAGCTTGCTCTTCAAGCAAAAGGGGATTCTTTTGGTCATTGTAAGTTATCTTGTTGATTTGCTAGTTGTTGTTATACTCTTGCAAAATGTAACTGTGTGCACTATCGTCTCTTTTTTAGCTTTATTGGTGCCTGTGGATATGAGCATAGAAACTGCAGACTATTTTCTTATTTTATGCTTATTCTCACTCATATTTTGGCCTGCTAACTGAGTTCCATAATAAGGAGGTTCATTGTAGTGGTGAACTCCCTTATGCCTTGAATCTTCAACTATGCGTAGAATGTAGTTGTAAACTATTTTCTCTATTGTTTTATGTTTAATTTGTTTCATTGTCAGCCTAGTTGAGTAACAATGTAGTGTGCTTCGACATTGAACTACAACTAGGTCTCCTCCCAGCTTTAAGTACAACAACAACTATGTATTATGAATCATTAATATCTATCTCAAAACATTGTTGCAAATCAGGAAGGGGAAGCACAAAAGTTGAAGAAAGGGAATCCTGAGGCTTCTAAAAAGATCAGTCAACATCTAAGCTCCATGAGAGCCATTTTTATTTGTCAGACAAATTTAGCCGGCAAGCCAAAACTTTGACCTCATTTGGATTTGTATGCACAACAAATTCATCAATAAGCAAGGACAAATATAGAACTACTCGGGTCATGCAATGTCTATGTCAAATAGCTCACTATCAATCTGCAAACTTCGGTAAAACTGATGTTGGGAGAAAACAAGTTTTTTAAGAGATGTGGTGGCAGAGAAATCATTGTGCCAACGTATTTAAGAAAGCAATTCAGAGAGTGTGCATGTTGGGCCAAGTATATGCCCACAAATTAAAGTATTGTGGATTTGAATGTGATAAAATAGACATGATAACCAGTGGGACCTTGGTTAGCTGGTGAAACAGGAATGTCTCAAATCTACCAAAGGTTTTAATCTTCAAAACACAAGTTTTCCAAGTCATGGACACTTACTTGATCACAGACTAGGATATGTGCAAATATGGGCAAACTTACTGCTTCTCAATCACAAGGATCTTTTGATATGAGACAGGATGGAAATCTTTGTGCAAACAACCAAGGTTTCATCTTCCATCAGTTAGTGCCAGATACAGAGATACAAATCCTACACAATGCAAATCCTAGGTAAATTTGGTAGAATACATGCCAGATAAAGAGATACAAATCCTACACAATGGGTAAATCTGGAAGAATACATACTAAGTACAAATGCCAGGGAAATTTGGCTGCATAGATAGCCCGCCTCTAGCTTCTCGGTTGTAGGATATTTCCAGGTGCCAGGGATCTAGTTCTTTCAATTTGAAATAAGATGGGGATCGTTTGAAGGGATCTTACCTAATTATAGGGATCTGAATATTTCTATTTGTGATAGGATGGGAATCTCTAACTTCGCGAATAAGTATGATATTGACATGATACCGAATAAGGCATAAAATATAACTAAACATTTCCCAAAAGCAACAATAATGGATCCAATCCATAAAATTGCTATTGTGTTCATTTTTTTTAATTATATGAAGAAGAAAACAGTTATTCATTGTTACCATATTTAGTGCCCTGTAGTCTATGCTCAACCACCATTCACCCTATTCTCTAGTTACCTTGGAACCAATCTAGTTTTGAGCATTATAAGGAACCACAATATCTGGCAAGCTGTAATATAATGCAAGATAGTTGACTATAATTTCCAGCCAAGAAAGGAAAAGCCCTAGTTGTAGAAATTAATTTTGAAGATTTGTATGAATTTGGCATGGTATATTGTTTTTTATCCATTCCTTACACCTTTTCCATTACCTCCTCATATTTAGTCAACATAAACTTGAGATAATTCTCAGTGTAACTTGTAAGCTTTGGTGGACTCCCATAAACAAACACCCTTGAATTTTCCTTTACCTGCTTCCCAAAGCCCCACATAACTTGACAAGCACTGTGCACCAAGTGCTTCTCCATTTTACACGACTAAGGTCTGATTTCCAGGCCCTTCAAAAACCACTATGAAGTCCCCCTTCAATGTCTCCAATCCTTCAACCATGTCCAACAACTTGAACAACTTTTCCAGTTCTCTCTGGCTTAGGGAAACAACAACTTCAAACTATATAAGTGCTTTCATACTGACTCCTGAAACCAATTTATGAAAGAAATTTGTTCACAATTCAATATCAAATGTCTCAAAGATCCTGTTGCATAGCTTCCTCTCAAAAGAAACCAAGACCTTCATTGTCTTCCTTAACACATTTCTAACAAAAACTAATCCAATTTTGTGTGCAATTCCCATGGAATTCATTAAAAGAGAGTCATAATCTCTCTAAGCCCACAAGCTCTCGTAGATTTAACTTGTGGCTCGGTCCTACAGGTGCCATATCATCTTGATTCTTGCTAAGAGGTATAAGTGGAAAATCCTCTGCCTTTTGATGATATCTAACAACAAATGGCCCAAAAGGTGCAAAGAGACACCAGTAGGTTTGTTTAAGTGGAACGCATTTGTAGATATGATTTGTATATTACATAATTCATATGTTGGTGAAGCCTGAGAAGAAGTTTGAGTTCATCAAGTATAAATTTATTTATTTTAAGAACTATGAGGAAACATATCTCTTTTTTGTAGAGATAATAAATGTGAGGTCCAAATTTGAATCATGGAAGCTTTGGAAGATTATAGGATTCAAAATGATTAGCCTAACAATATTGGCATGTAAACATCCCTATAAATTAATTTGAAGAATCCAACTTAGTCTTCCCATACTATTCCATCTTCCCATACTATTCCATTTTCCTTTGTAAAACCACAATGAAACAAAATAAATAGAGTTTGGCATTGCATTAATTGAGCATATCATTTAATTCCAACAAGATTCAATGACGAAGAGATAACAAAATAGCACTACGATCTCTCCATGGAAGAAAATTTTCTTTAAGGCCAACTATATCATCATATGAAACCGTGGCACTCAAACTATGTGTCATTAATTAAATTAGAAAACACATTCTAGTTACTCAAAAACATAAGTTTTGAATAGGAGCAGTGTCATAAAAGTAGCAATAATATTGTACATGTTATCCAATGTAGGTTACGCACTCAAATCATGTACTTCATAAGAATAATTTCACTGTAAAGTGATATAATTGAAAGTAACAACATTAACAAGTATTTATATGCAACGATCAACAAATGAAATTTGAATCATATACAATGTTGATGAGCATTATCATAAAAGTGGCAACAATATTATACATGCTATGCAATGTCTTGTTTGAAATTTTACATATGGTGTATACAAAGGGACATGTTTGGCTGTTAATAACTAAACATATATACAATAAAAGTATTTTATGACATATAGATGTAATTGACAATGAGCAACTAATCATATATACATGATGAGGCATGGCATCAACAACACCAATTAATGTTTATTGTGGTGCCAAACTGTGAAAGTTGTTCCTGCAATTGAACCCGCATTTTCCTATGCGTGTCCCTTTCATGGATGTGAATTGTTTTTTTCAATATTTTTCTTATCTTCCGTAACAATTCAATAGTTGGACGCAAACGATAAAGAGGCAATGATTGTGGGGGCAGGATCCTTGCTTAAATATCTTGTAAGGTAAGTTCTTGTTGTTCAATTTCTTGGCAATATTCATATAGCATGCATAAGTAGTTTGTATCCATACATGTTGGCCATTAGAAAAGAAAAATAGTAAGTGATAATGGACGTGTTTACTAAAAACATTTTTTTTTAAGAAATGAAGTAAAATAAATAATTTTTTTTAAATAAGTGTAAAACAATATGAGGTTAATTGTAATAGCAAGCAAGTGTATGTGAAATTTGGTTAAGTAGCAAGTGATGTGCCATGTGGGTAAATTTGGAAGACAGTGTGTAGGGTTGGCTAGGGTGTATTCTCTTGCACAGATTTTGATGCGAGTAGTGATTCCTCTCGCTATCTAAGTTTTAGATATGGATTCTCGTGCATGTGTGAGATGCGTGAGAATGGAAATTTTGGATTGATTTGAATGTCTGCCAATGACCACACTCTTGAAATTGCAGTGAATGTTAAACATTGGCGTTCTTTGGTGCCAATGTCTATTGTTTCTTTGTATAATGTCATTCCTTGTGACTTGTGTATCGTTAAAGCCCATGCCATTCGAAGTGGTATTTGTCAGCGTGCACCCCTTGTGATGGGGGAAATGGGTACATATGTTGGGTGTGAAATGTCCCATGGCGTTCCCTTGTACTCGCTGAAGTCGACGACCACAAAATATGGCAATTATGGGGGCTTTGAGTCAGGTGAATAAAATATTGAAATGACTTTCCCAAGTGCGCCATTGACAAGGCCTACATTTACCCACAAGTTGCTGGTGAGTATACATTTTTGTTCATTTCATAAGAGCACTTTTGCATCCAAATGCTCACCTTTTGTTGTAGTAGAAGTATGTTGCCTTTGTTGTCTTGTAGAGCAAAGTGCCACCAACATGTTCAATTTTTTAAGCATACTT
>APFE030493010.1:5455-31547 GCA_000404065.3 Pinus taeda | reverse complement strand
TGGGAGCTTGTCACCTATAACCTTCTTTAAACATGAAACATGGAAAACTGGGTGCAATCGAGAAGCTGCAGGAAGCTCCAATTTTGTATGCCATAGTACCAATCTTTTGCAACACCTTGTACGGACCATAATACTTTGGTGATAATTTATTATCCTTCTTAGCTTGCTTGAGGGACATTTCCTTATATGGTTGTAGCCTTAAGAATACCCAATCACCTACATCAAAACTTCTTTCACTGCGATGTTGATCCCTGTTGTTTCATTCTATTTTCTGCCAACACGAGGTTATCCTTTAAGAGTTGGAGGACTTGTTGTTGATGTTCGATGTGATGTTCCACTGCCTGAACCTTAGAATTTTCTCTTAAATATGATGTGATGGATGGTGGTTGCTACCCATAAAGTGCCATAAATGGGGTCATTTTTGTTGCTGTATGGAAGGAAGTGTTATACCACCATTCAGCCAGAGGCAACCATTTGACCCATTGTGTCTGTTTATCAGATACAAAGCAACGAAGATATCTTCCAAACATTTGTTACTAATCTCAGTTTGCCCTCAAATTGAGGGATGATAGATGAGTCTAAATGAGCTACTGATACCAAGACAAGAAATAATTCTGTCCAAAAATTCCAGTGAAATGGTTCTGTCACTTCAATATCTTGGATTTCCATGTACTTGAATTGTTTCCATAAATCGTGGAAACTGTACTGGCTTTAAATGGAGTGAATAATGCACAAAAGTGTGCATACTTGGTAAGTCTGTCAACTACCACCAATGACACTCTTTCCCTCAGACTTGGGTAAACCTGTGATAAAATCCATTGAAACCTCCTCCCAACGTTGGCTTGGAATGGATAAAGGTTGTAATAGACCCGGTGTCTTAATTGTTCAACTTTATTTTGTTGGCAAACCAAACATTCCGCCACAAACTTTTGAATATCTGATTTAAGGCCATCCCAAAAAATTGCCTTCTTAACCTGTTGGTAAGTTTTTAAAAAATCCCGAGTGCCCCTCCTAAAGGAGAAGTGTGCAATGTCCTAAAATCTTTTGTTAGCTGGGAATTTATAGAGGTATATGTGCGTATCTTTGTTATATAGTATACTAATTCATTTTGCCAGCTAAATGTATCAGACGTACTGGAATCTTGTTGTAATTTTCGAATAAGTGCCACACTTCTTCATCATTCTTCCATTCCTCCCTTGCTTCATTTATCCAATCTGGTTGGATAATAGAAATGGCACACAACAATGCTTCCACATCCTCATCCTTTCTTGAGAGTGCATCTGCCACCACATTTAGCTTCCCTTTTTTGTAGATGATTTCAAAGTCATAACCCAACATCTTTGTGACCCACTTTTGTTGCTCTTCAGAGGATAATCTTTGTTCTAAAAAGTATTAAGGCTATCATGATCCATTTTTACCTTGAAGTGTCTTCCCATTAGGTAGGGTTGCCATTTCTTAAGTGCATGGAGTATTGCCAACATTTCCTTCTCATAAATAGCTTTGCATAAAAAATTTCCCTTGATTGGACGAATTTCAAAAGCAATAGGTCTTTCATCTTGCATTAAAATAGCACCAATTCCATTTCCTGAAGCATCAAATTCCACAATAAAGGTTTTTGTGAAGTCCTGTGTAGCTAAGGCAGGTGCTTGGCACATTGCCTCTTTAAGATGTTCCAAGGCCTTTGTTACTTCTGGAGTCCATGAAAATGCATCTTTCTTCAATAGTGTTGTTAGAGGTGCTGCTATTCTCCCATAATTCTTAACGAACTTGTGATAATACCCAGTCAACTCGAGAAATACTCGCAAATTCTTTATGGATGTGGGGATTCTCCATTCCTTAATGGCTTTAATTTTTCTAGGGTCTACCTTAACTCCTTCATGAGATACAATATGACCCAGATATTCCACCTCTTGGACTCCAAAGAAGCATTTGGATCTTTTTGCATATAATTGTTTCTCCTCCAATAGTTGTAGCACCCTGTCAACATGTACAACATGATCCTTCCAAGACTTGCTGTAGATTAGTATATCATCAAAAAATACTAACACAAATTTTCTAAGGAATGGTTTGAAAATTGAATTCATCAACCTTGAAATGTTGAAGGTGCATTGGTAAGGCCAAAAGGCATGACCAAAAATTCATAATGACCCTCATGAGTTCTAAATGTTGTTTTTAGAATGTCTTCAATCTTCATTCTGATTTGATGATATCCTTGAAACGAGATCCCAATTGGTGAAGTAAATTGATCGATGCAATTCATCCAGTAATTCATCAATGACAGGAATGGGAAACTTATCTTTAATAATGAGCTTGTTGAGCTCCCTATAATTCAGAAACATGCGCCGTGATCCATCCTCCTTCATGTGCACCAATACTACTGGAGCAAAGAAAGAACTTTGACTAGGTTGAATTATACCAGACTATAGCATTTCTGCAACCATACGTTCAATTTCACTCTTTTGGGCATAGGGATATCTGTTAGGCTTGATGTTTGGAGGAACACTTCTTGAAATCAAATGAATAGCATGATCATGATCACGAATAGGTGGGAGGCCTTTGGGAGTCTCAAATACCTTGAAACGATTGTCCAAGACTTTTTGGAGTTTTGGAGAAATAGATGATTTCGATGTGGGAACCTCTAGCAAACATAATTGTGCAATTATGCCTCGTTATTCTTTCTTTAAAAGATTTGTCATTTCGTTAGAGCTGATTATCTTTCCCGATTTCCCTGCGATACCCCTTAATTCAACTTCCTTTCCTTCCAAAAAAATTTTCATGAAAAGTTCTTGGAAATTAAAAGATATTGTACTCAAGGATTGTAGCCATTGGATTCTTAGTACAACATCAACACCACCCATTGGAACGGAAAGCATTGGGTTATTCAATACATATTCTCCCATGGATAACTTGATATTATGACACTTTCTAGAGCAATTTATGGTTCCTCCACTTGCAACCATCACTTGACACTTTGGTGTTGGATATAGGAAGAAATTCAATTCCTTGGTTACCTTACAATGAATAAAATTATGGATACTTCCTGAATCAATCAAAACTATTACCTTTTTCTTCTTGATTTATCCTTCTATCTTAATGGTTTGAGGAGTGGTAATTCCCGCCAATGCATTACAAGATATGGTCGAATTTATTTGTTCTTCATCTAGGCTTTGTTCCTGGAGTATATCCTCTTCTTTTGACCTTTCTTGCTCCTTTTCTTCTTCCTCTTCACAATCTATGTAGAACAATTTCTTCTCAGCACACTTATGACCTTTAGTGTATTTACTATCACAACTGTAACAAAGCCCTTTTGCTCTTTTTTCTTCCAATTGTTGTGGTGTCAACCTTATAGGTTGTGGAAGACTAGGGACAAAACTTCCATCTCTATAGTTGTGAGTGTTATGCTTCTTGGTTGCCATAATTTTGCTTTCCATTTTTCTTGCTAACCTGAATGCCTTCTCTAATGAATCAGGTTCCCAAAGGCGAACATCATGTTGGATATTATCCTTTAAAGACGCTATGAACACATCAATCCTATGCTCCTCTAGAATATTTTTTACACTTATGTTCAATTTTTGGAACTCCTCAATGTGCTCCATTATTGACCCTTTTGTTTGAGACTTATCAATTGGCTAAAAAAAGTGTTGCTTTTTGTATCCTCATAATGTGTTGTCAATTCTTTCGTAAAAATTTTCCCAAAGTGATAAATTGGTTTACCGAGAGCAAAGCCTTGATACCATACAAACTGATTTGGTTCCAAATATAAAGTTGCCATATGTACCTTTTGTGTGTTTTGCACATCATTGAGATCGAAAAATTGCTCCATCTGTAATATCCATATTGCGGGATCCTTGCCATCAAACTTCCTCATATCAATTTTTGGAATATGATGGGTCTTCGATCCCACATTAGAGTCTATGGAATCATGATTTACATTTCTTTTGTTCTCATCATGAGTTTCCTTTACTACTCTTTCACCCTTAGTGACCATTTCTTGTAGCAACTTATTCATATTTATCTTCAATTTGTCCATGTCTGTCTTCAAATCGTCCATTTCTGTCTTCAAATCTGTCTTCCAATCGTCCATCTTAGCTTCCACGCCCTTTATCTTAGATTCCATGCCATTTATCTTAGCTTCTGTTAGCTTTTGTGAGGCTGACATTTTTTGCACTTGGTCTTGTAATTTTGATATATCATGTTGCATTTCTTCCTCTTCTTCATGAGTCATGCTAGACCTTTCAGGTTCCTTACTAGGTGTTTGAATTTTCTTTCTTCGGGGCATCAGTTACCGATAATAATTCTCTACTAGCCCTTTGAATTCCTTCAAAATAAATTTTCAAACCAATCTTAAGCAAAAATTTAAAAAAATCTACACATCGTTTTTTCTTTGTAGGAGCTTGATATTTCCTCTGATGTATCTCTGTACTTTCAAAACATCCAGTTCTGAAATTTCAACCTGTGGTAGCCCTCTGTGTCCTCTTTCCAATGCCACCAGTCTGATCCCAATTGGATTCTCCAATGAAGATTTATGCCAAATCCCCCACAGTGACCTGATTATAGACCTTTTCAGAAGAGCGAACTTGTATGAAGTTCCACATGTCACTATTTTGACCTTTGCTTCTGAAAAATATATACAAGAAACTATAGTCTGTCCTCTTTCTACACCTACTTACGAAATTTCAATCTGATGCTCAGAGAGAAAGTTATGACGTTTTTCCCCAGGTCACTTGTTTTGAATGCAATTTAGGATTTTTCAAAAGGACCAACTTCCTCAGATCATATCTCCGAAAATATAGCGCAAACAGCTTTGAAATTCGGACCCGAGATTCAGCGTGATGTCTTCTCAAATGGGTTTTTTTTTCGAATTTTGAAATATCGCAGAAAAAATATTATAGCGAAAATTCCACGATGACCTGTTTGGAGCAGCGAAACCCTAGAATCCAAAGCTTTGATACCAAATGTTATGAAACCACTCAGAAAAGATAGAAAAGATAGATCAACGCCTTAGAATTTAGCCTATTTGAGGGGGAAACCTCCTTTACATTACATAAATGAACAATTCTTGGATGATACAAATGACAAAACCTCCTTTCTATATATAGGAGTCTAAGGAGTCACAATATAACCCAGATGACCTAACAATAATAATATAAAGCCACAAAAATAACAATAGAGGGATTCTATGGGGCACAGTAATAACAATATGGGGGCAATAGGGGCACAACAATATTAATAAGGGGTACAACTACCATAGTAATCGGGTAATCACTAGTATTATAGGAACCCAACACGACCTCTATTCGTTTGAATCCCTCTTCTGGCATTACACAATCATTTCATAACACCTAAAGGGGAGGTGGCCACCTATTCTGCAACATAAGAGTGCCTCGGGCCCTTAAAATCCTTCAAAATCACGAACGCGGTCGTTTTCTGCTAACACAGGAAGATGCATTCACGACTATGAAATTCCACCAAAACACATTTCATTTCAAACTTCAAAAGTCCTTAAATACGGTCTATTCCTCTATCGGGTCCATCCTCAATCACGATCGCAAGTCGCTTCGGCCTTGCTCCAAGGTTCCCCTTTGTATTTTTGAAATACGTTAAAACTGTGAAAATGCATTAAAATGGCTTTTCTCCAGACTTGAAACAATATATATTTCTCTTCACAAACCCTTTCAGGTCCGGCTTATCGCATCGGTGCTTCACCCCTTATATTCTATTTAATGAACGAAATACACAAAATACATTGAAAATGCCTTTTCTGTGGATCTCAAATCTTATGAAATAATATTTATACAACCGTCGGGTCCGGTTCATCGGATCACATATGTGTATGTGTATATGCCTGCTCCTCTGTGTAGCACCGATTGCGACATCACGATGTGATTGATTGCAATCGCACACTACAATAACCCCAGGCCATTGTAAGCACTCTTGTAATCTCCGATGGAAATCCTGTGATGCAACATGGGCCATCGATCTGTGCGCTTGATCGACAGTCCTAGTTAACTCCGTTGGTCATCATTGCAAGTTTTATGTAGTCTGCACCAATATCTGTTGATTGCCACCACCGATTGTGATTCGTCGATCAGATCTGGACCGTTGATCGACCAAATCTGACGGCTACTATGCATTCACTTGTTCAAACCTCCGATACTCTGTTTTTCTCTGGTTTCACGTGTTTTTGGCCTCCTGATAGTGTTTTTCCGCCATTCTTAAAAGTATCTCATGCGATTTTTTTGATCTTTGGCATGATTTTAAAAGATTTCAAGACTTAAAGAGTGTTCTTGGATCCATTTGGATCACGCCTTCCCACTTAAAAAGGCTTTTGGACCACCAAAAGTTAGTTTTCAAGCATCGCTCAAGTGAGGATACAACTGCCTCACTTGCCCAATCTCTATCCATTTTTCACTGCTGGGTTTTGAACCTTTGAGCCCTATCCTAAGGTACTCCACGTCCCCTTTGTGTGCAGTACTCACCTTCCTATCTAGAACTGTATCTTCGTGCAGCTCATTGAGGTATTCAGGCAGCAAATCATCAATGGAAGGCAATTGACTTTCCTCTTCAGAATCTTCAATTAATGAAGGTTCAAACAGTCTTAAATTTTCTACATTTACCACTGAATAGATGTGCATGTATGTTGGCAGATCAAGGTGGAAAGCGTTCTCACCAATTTTCTCAAGTACCTTAAAAGGCCCATACCTTATTGGCTTCAGCTTCTTTCCTTCACCTTGCATTCTGTCCTTGCTAATATACAGCCAGACTTGATCACCAACTTGGAAGTTGTGCTCCACCCGATGCTTATCATGCCTTGCCTTGTATTTGGCTTGGCTCTTTTCCAACTATTCCTGCACTGCCTGGTGAATTTCTTGGACTTGTTCAATGAACCTGGTTGCTTTGTCCACATCACTGTGTCTAGCAACTACTATGTCTTTTTCAAAGACAAAATCCAAGGGAGACCTTGGTATAAAACCAAAACAGGTCTCAAAAGGAGATCTATCTGTAGAAGAATGTTTAGCACGGTTGTAAGCATGTTGCACATACCATAAATGTTCATCCCAAAGCTTGGGATGCTTGCTACAATAACCCCTGAGCAACTGGATCACTATCATGTTGACTACCTCTGTTTGGTCATCTGTTTGTGGATGAAAGGTTGTGCTCTTTTTCAGTCTGGTGTCCATTAATTCCCACAGACTTGACCAAAACTTCCCAACAAATCGGGAGTCTCGATCAGATACTATGGAAGTGGGTAACCCAAAATGCACCTAGACATGCTGAAAGAACAACTTCGTTGTTTGTTCAACTGTAATCTGCTTATTACAAGGTATTAAAATACACATTTTTCTAAACCTATCCACAATAACATATAAATAGTCATGTCGCTTTCTAGATTTTGGCAATCCCCCAACAAAGTCCATGGAAACACTTTCCCAAGGACAGGAAGGGACTGATAGTGGAGTGTACAAGCCTAGTTTTCTATTCCTGGGCTTACTTTTAGCACACATGGTACACCCTCTTACATATCTAGAAACTATTTTGTGCATTCTTGGTCAATAGCAGTATCTTTGCAGTTGTGCAACTATTCTACTTACCCGAAAATGACCTGATATCAGAGAGGTATGTGCTTCCCAAATTATGTTGACTCTTTTAGTTTGTGGAGTGCATAGCTTTCCCAAATGATACAAGAGTTGGTCCTTAACATAGTAGTCTAATTCTTCTACCTTTTTGCCATGACTTAAAGCTGCATATACATCTTTAAAATCTATATCTTGAGCATACTGGTCAATGTAGCTTTCATGCATTACTAAGTTATGCTTAAGTATAGTAGATGCATTTATAATTGGTCTA
Organism: Pinus taeda; assembly: GCA_000404065.3. NCBI lineage: Eukaryota > Viridiplantae > Streptophyta > Pinopsida > Pinales > Pinaceae > Pinus > Pinus taeda. The sequence continues at coordinate 23,699 of APFE030493010.1, read as the reverse complement.
GACAACATATCTCTAACTTTATTGTGTATGCCCTTTTTATATCTGATGACTAAATGAAATTGTTGTAGGAAACCCATCCACCTATAGTGTCTTGATTGTTGCAATTTATTTTGTGAGTGCAAATACTGAAGTGGCTGATGATTAGTATGTATTATTGTTTCTTTTCCCATTAAGTAATGTTTCCACTTTTTCACACTCTTGACTAATGCATACAATTCTTAATCATATGTAGGATAATTAACTACTGCATAATTAAAAGTCTCAGAATGGTAGCATATGGGCTTACCATGTTGGATCAACACTACTCCCATGGCATAGTCACTGCATCGGTCTCGATCTCAAATGGTTGTTGAAGATTTGGCAATGCTAGTATTGGTGTTGTACTAATTTTTTCTTTCAAGGTGTCGAAGGCTTTCTGTTGTTTGCCTCCCCACTGAAACGCCTTGTTCAATCCTGTTAAAGCATGTAAGGGAGCTGCAATTAAGGAAAAGTTAGCAATAAACTTTCTCCAATTCTGTGTTGCTCCTAGGAAGCTTCTAATTGTAGCAGATTTGGGTTTAGGCCAGTTTACAATGACTACAACCTTAGAGGGACCTATCTTCAATTCACTACCCCCTACAATATGACCCAAATAATTCAAAGATGTTTTGCCAAATTCACACTTTGATAATTTAACATAGAGTTTTTCTTTTTTCAAAACACCTAGAGTCTGCTTTACATGCTTCAAATGTTCTTCCCATGTTTTACTGAAAACAAGAATGTCATCCAAATATACAATTACGAAATCATCAATAAAAGGTCTGAGTACATCATTCATAACTCTCATGAAAGTGGCAGGAGCATTAGTTAAGCCAAAAGGCATAACTAGCCATTCATACAACACTTGCTTTGTTTTGAAAGCAGTGTTCCATGCATCTTGCTCTGCTACTTTGACCTGATGGTAACCACTACGCAAGTCCAACTTGGAAAATTAAATAGCTTCTTTCAACTGATCTAATAGATCATCTATGCGAGGAAGGGGATAATGATTCTTGATCGTTATTTTATTCAATGCTCGGTAATCAATGCACATCCTCCATGAACCATCTTTCTTCCTCAACAACACAATTAGAGATCCGCATGGTGATGTGCTTGGTCTTATGAACCCTTTCTCGAGCAACTCCTATACCTGCTTCTTGATTTCTGCATTCTCTAAAGCGGATAACCTGTACATTCCGATGTTAGGCAATGGAGCATCTTGCTACAAATTAATATCATGTACAATTTCCCTTTTGGGTGGCAGACCTTTAGGTTCTTGAAATAGGATATCATATTCTCAAACAACTTTTTCTAAATTAGCTTGTTGTTTAGCATCACAGCCTTCAAATACATTGGTTTTATCAGGTTTCTTTTCCTTTAAAACCATCAGTAAAAATTTCTTGCATGAATTTACAATTCTTTTCATCTGCCCTAAGTTTATGTGAGTATAATTATTCTTGAGTTTATGAGCTCTTACAATATATTCGATTCCATCTTTAACGAGTTGATACTTATTTTCAGCTCAATGGAAAATGGATTTTCTATCATACAAGTAAGGACTTCCTAAAACAATTCCACATATATCTAAGGGAACGATATCTAACTCAACCTCATCTACAAATGCTGACACAAAAGAAAACCTAATTTTACAGTGTCTAGTCACTTGTAGCTTTTCTTTATCACATACCCAACCTAATGGATATGGCTTCTTGTGAGGTGTGGTTAGTAGTCCCAATTTCTTTACAATTTCTTCAGAAATCAAGTTTACTTGTGAGCCACTATCAAATAAAGTATCAATATTTTGATGCTTGGAAATAACTCTAATATGAAAAAGCTCATGTCTTTTCCTCTCATTTTCTTCACTATCAATAGTTTGTGCAGAATTACTAGTAGATGCTTCAGAATTTTTACCTTTTATACATGTGGCTGCGATTGTTGTTTCATCCCTTGAGTCTGACCCCAAATCTTTCTGTATAGTAGCAACAATGTTCTTCTTCTTGCCATCGAACTTCTTGGGTTTCAGCTCCAAATGCAAAGACTAGCAATGTTCATCATCATGTCCATCCTTCTTGTAGTGAGTGCATGAAGGTTTGGCCTTTTGTATAGCATTTGCCTTCCTCTCTTTCCATTTTTGCTTCCTCTTTTCCTTGTTCTTGCTTGCAATGGGTTTTGATGATCCCCCAATCTCTGGGTTCACATTCTTGCCTGTAGCCTCTACATGGGTAGCCTGAACATATACCTCATCTATGCTAGTAGGGTTAAACATGAGAATGGTGTGCCTTAAATAGCTAGTTAGACCACCTATATACTTCAGCAAAGTTTCAGGTGAGTCTAAAGAAATGCCTAGAATAAAAGCTCTTTTTCTAAATTCTTGGGTGTAGCTTTGTACACTTTACCCTTTTAATTGGTGAAGAGTTTTCCAACTCATCATAGCTTGTTGCATATAAGCTAGTGGATAGAATTGTTTTTTAATTGCAGAAACAAATTCACTCCAGACAGAAAGAATTTTACCATGCTTCTTCAAGTTAGCTTGTTTCCTACCTTCCCACCATACCAAGGAAATTCCTCCAAGACGTAGGCTAGCCAGCTGAATTTTACTCCTGTCTGAATCAATTCTCTGCACCCTGCAATACACATCAATCTGTCTAATCCAGTTATCTAGCTTCTCTACATTTAATTCTCCATCATATATTGGCAAATCAAATTTAACATCTAATTTAATCAAAGATGTTTTCTTCTTTATATTTTTAAGGCTATCAGGAGATGTGGATAGAGGAGCCTCTTTTCCTTTCCCTTTGCTTTCAGAATGGCCATCTAGAAGAGATTCTTCTATTCCTTTGTCTTGTTTGGAGGTTGAAGAATATTCACTTCAACCTTTCTTAAATTCTCAATACGTTTCTTCTACCATGGCTCCCATGGTCAGGAAACTGTCCATGAATTGAGTGTTTGATTCCAAGGGATTTTCTTCTGCCAGTTTCCTCCTAGGATAGACTCTACCAATATCTGGGTTAGCTTCAACCAGTTCTCCTTCTCCTACTTTGAGATTTGACCTAGTTATCATTCACCAATCCAGCACAACCTTGTCTAACCTTAGTAAACCTAAAGCTCTCATACCACTTGATCTGATAATGATATCTAAGACAAATAATAAGGTATTACAGACTTATGTGCATGTATTTGTCTATGTTATTTTATGTAATGGATTGATAAGATTGTGAAATACACAGACAATGAGGTAGTAAACAAAAACATAATAGACAACACATAACACAGCAGATTTAATGAGGAGTTCACCCAATACTCTTGGGCTACATCTCCTGGCCCAGCCTTCAGTGGTGGCCTCTTTATTATGTCTTCAAGCAGAGTTTTTACAATAGTATGAGCTCAATTTGAGATTCAATACACAACAGATATAATAGTAAGAGTTTGCTTGAACCTCTCAAGCTTCCTCTAAGTACACAGACTCTTTGAATCACTTATGTCCCTGTCTTATCTCTATCTCAACACTGCCTACAATATTGCATGCCTCTGTTTGCTCTCTATCTATGGCTTTAAAGCCAATATGGGCTGCCTGTTCATTTCTCCTCCTCGACTTTCTATCTCCCGGCCTCTATCCACTCGAATCCCTCTTCTAGCGTTACACAATCACTGCATAACACCTAAAGGGGAGGTGGCCACCTATTCTGCAACGTAAGAGTGCCTTGGGCCCTTGAAATCCTTCAGAATCCTGAACGTGGGCATTTTCTTCTAACACATGAAGATGCATTCATGAATGTGAAATTCCGCCAAAACACAGTTCATTTCGGACTTCAAAAGTCCTTAAATACGGTCTATTCCTTTATCGGGTCCGTCCTCAATCACTATCATAAGTCGGTTTAGCCTTGCTCCAAGGTTCCCCTTTGTATTTTTGAAATGCGTTAAAACTGCAAAAATGCATTAAAAATGGCTTTTCTCCAGACTTGAAACAATATACATTTCTCTTCACGAACCCTTTCAGGTCCATCTTATCGCATCGGAGCTTCACCCCTTGTATTTTGTTTAATGAACGAAATACGCAAAATACATTGAAAATGCCTTTTTGCATATCTCAAATCTTATGAAATAATATTTATACAATTGTCGGGTCTGGTTAATCGAATCACAGATGTGTATGTGTATATGCCCGCTCTTTTGTGTAGCCCCGATTGCAATATCGCGATGCGATTGATCGCAATTGCACATTGCGATAACCTCGGGCCGTTGTAAGCACTCTTGTGATCTCTGATAGTGATCCTGTGATGCAACATGGGCCGTTGATCTGTGCGCTTGATCGATGGTCCTAGTTAACTCTGTCGGTCACCGTTGCAAGTGTTATGTAGTCTACACCGATATCTGCTGATTGCCACCACTGACTGTGATTCACCGATCAGATCTAGACCGTTGATCGCCCAGATCTGACGGCTACTATGCATTCACTTGTTCAGACCTTTGATACTCTATTTTTCATTGGTTTCATGTGTTTTTGGCCTCTCGATAGTGGTTTTCCGCCATTCTTAAAGGTTTTCTCATGCAATTTTTTTATATCTTTGGCATCATTTTAAAAGATTTCAAGACTTAGAGAGTGTTCTTGGATCCATTTGGATCATAAACCTTAGGATTCATCACATTTATTAAACCACTAAGGGTTTTCATCATCCTATGTAGGTTCAACTTTAGTTACCATCATTATTATGAATAAGCCTTTGCTCCCTAGAAAAAGGAACATTTTTTATTTCCACTCAGAGTAATTAAAAGATTAGGAAGGGAAACTTGACTTTGATCCATTTTTTAGATGATTGGAATTATTGTGACTACAAAATTAGAGTTTGTTGAATAGTTTATTGAATTTGTTGTAGTATTTGCTATTGATCTATTGTAGTTGCAAATGGAATTCCTAATGGCTACAAATATGTTGTAACAGTAAAACAAAAATTGAAAATGCTAAAAAACGACCATAAAAATTGCATATAGAATTCACCAATGATAATGAGGAATTACATATATTCATTATACAAATTTCAATACAGATATTAAGGAATTACATAGGAAAATGGGTAAGTGAATTTCACTTCTAAGGAGTGGATCCTTTCAATTATCTCCATGGAATTCTCAACAACAAATTGATTCATCAATTGATTGGGAATTTTGGCATTATGTACTGTAAATTACAACTACGGATCTTTAGTGAGGCACATTGTAGCAAATAAAAGCATGCTAAAACCCAAAAAATCTATTTTTTCTCTTGCATTTGAGATTCTCTAGATCAAATAGTGACAAGAGAGAAGTGAATACTTAGCACAAAGAAAACACTCACGCAACAAAAATTTTCTTGATAAATTTTGATATTTGACATAATATGAGATTTGGTTGAGTAAAAAAACTTTAGAAATACTATTTTCTTGGCTATACATCTAAGATGCAATGGATACAAAACCACCTAAGATCAAGAGTTCAAAAAATAATGTATATGAGAGAAGTAAAAATTAACTAATGTAAAATAGTATCACTATGTCATTAGCTAACTAGTTCAACCAAACAATAATTGTTTAAGAAATTCAAATACATGTGCCTACTAGGAGAGATTCAAGAAATAGATCCATGCAAAATAATGTCATGGATCTCTACTCAAAGCAAGGAAGAAAAATTAAAGTAAATAAGTATAATTGTCTATGTCATGAAGGTGCTAAGGCAACCGCTAACAAAACTAAAGTAAGTAATGCATGTAATGGAATGGATGTAAGAAAATTGTGTGCACATATATACCAATTATTATCCATGTGGATATTGGTGGCCACCCACCTATTCCACCTGGATCACAAGACAATTTCTTATTTTGCAGCACAATTTTCTATTTTGGCAATTTTAAGGTGCTAAAATTTTAGAGTCGTTTTGAGGCCCTAAACAACATTTTTTGGGGAAATAGACCAATGGAAATCATAGAATGTTGATGAAAATAATATATTTCCATCAATATTTAGAAATTTTAATTCTTATATAGACCTTTCTAATGGGATATCATGCACGCCAAACGAAGATCATATGCCAAAGTTACAACCCTAGAAGTTGACGTTCCAACTTACCCCATCTAGGCCCATAAGCCTTGGGCACTTCATCTTCTAGGGTTTGGTTTTTCGACTATTATGGTTTTATTATTAATTCTTCATGATAAAAATGCCTCGGAGCCTCATTGTAATATAGTTTAGGAAGGCATGTAGCCATCACATCTATTCTCAAAGATAAGCTACCACCATTCGAGCTAGTTTGTTTTCATTCTACTTGTATATAGTCTTAAACATTTTCCATTATCTATTTGAAGTAAAGTTTCACTGTATCCTTGAATTTTTGGTTATTAATCTATATTTCATTTCATTTCCTTCATAAAATTAGATCATTGGTATTAGAGCAATATTCTCTTTCTCTATTTTTTTGTGCATGTCCCAGTGAGGTCGGGGTATAAGGAGTTGCGAATTGAACTACTTGAGCCCTCAAAAGACTATCCTCACCAATCCTGATGACTTCCCATGGTGGAAGAAAAGAAAGAGGAGGGAGCAAGAGATGATATTGTTGTTTGAAGAAGCCATCAAGCAACAAAGGAACGAGATGATGGACATTTTTCCCAAATCCTTCAATGAATGCCAATAGGTGATGCTTCTTCATCAAGTGACCACTTTGGAGGTGTCACCCCCTTTAAGGTATAAGTTAATTTTTATAATTATATATTTGAAGGTCGGATAGACACAAATACTCTAGACAACTAGTTAAATTTTCTAGAAGGGTATTTTTTAGTCCACATTTTTCTGACAAAGAAAAGATTACCATTCCACTCCTTAAGGCCACTCCTCATGTTAAGGATTGGTGGAAAACTTATAGTGAGAAAAGGTCAATAGGGGAATCCCCACTATTTGTATTTGCACCCACTTTGGAATCTTTCAGAGATGTTATCAAGGAACAACATTAACCTATTGGAAATGATGAAGACCAGTACATGAGCTGAACTACACTATGGCAGGTGATGGGCCTCCCAAATAGGTATAATATAAGGCCCATATGACCATCCTTTGTCATATTTAACCTTTCCTTCTACATTTGATATTGTATTTTTTAGACTATATTGTGTTCTTAGGAAGGTTAAGAGATATTTGTCATATCCTATATGCTTGATGTATTAAATGTGCAGAATATTGAGAAGTTATTGTGCAAATCATGTAAGAGACCAACATGATAGGATTATGAAGGCTTGTTCCTTACTACAGACTAATCATAACTCGGTTGGCTCATGGATTATTACTACTTCCTTGTGGTTGCGAGAACACTAGGGAACTAGATTCGCATTTTTAGGTATTTTGGATGGAAGCAGTCCTCCCTTCAAGGAGGTTGCCCCTAAAGCACTTTTTGTGTAAATAAAGAGACTTAATAGCTCAGTGGGGATTCAAATTCTAGGATAAAGATAATCATTATCCAAGAAAATCTCTCGCTTATCATTTTCGTTGTTATGTTCCATGTATGAACACTTTTGGAGATTAGTGAAAATTATTCCCTTGTTCTTAGCCTTATTTTATTTCAAGGGAATCGAGTATCCTTCGGCTAGGGCCTAACCCAAGTACTTAAGCCCCTTCCTTGTTTATTTCCTTTGCATGAATTTAGTATAGTTGTGATTTTCTACAAGTATTATTTCTAATAAAAGCATTATCTTTGCAGGGTTTAAAAGTGAGCTCCTTAGTGAAGTTTGGTTATGTACCTTGTTCTAATAACCAAAAAAACATTTTCCTCTTTGCAACAATAGATTTCATCCTAAATTCAACTCATTCTTTTCACTATTATTATTGGTCGCAGCCTAACTTGGCCCAAGTTTTGGTCAAAACTCTACATTTTAGGGAGCGTACTGCACAATGTTTTAGGGGGTTCGGAGTGGGTCGAAGACCCTACTTTTTGTAATGTGTTTGGGAAATACTTGATTAGTTTTAGGAGGACTGTGGTATTTTGATAATACACATTGATGTAATTAGTATAGCTAGGAGAAAATATGTAAGTCAAATTCATGAAAAAAATATAGTAATGATACAAGCATAAGGAAATATCTATGTAATCTATTTTGGTTCTTGAAGGAAAGGCTTTGCAGCTGAGTGCACGGAGACCTAAAGTCTGCAGTTGAGTGTGCAGACACCTGTAGCTGGGTGCGTGGATCAAGGTTTTGTACGTTGTGCCAAAGAATTAATATAAGAATTACATATTTGATGGACATAACTTATGTATCATTATTATGTATCTTTTTCTTTCTATTCAGTATTTTGGTTATATTTTACTTCCGCGTAGTATTGTTTATGGTTGTTAATGACATGGTTAAGTAGATAATTCAACCTTGCAAAGTAATATATGTACGTTAAAAGAACATAAAAATACCACATCGCATCATCCCTCAAGGTTGCAGAAACATAATTCTACATCCTCCCATAATCACTTCGGGTGAGACTGTGATCTACTTGCAAGTCATTGCTGAGAGGACCAATGATTGAGGGTTTTTGTTGGTTTGCAGTAAAATCCAAACCTCGTTCAGCCAAAAATAAACCCAACAAATGGTTTTGTTGTCGAGATCAGATCTGTTTGAGGGATATGTTTATGTGGCATTCGTCAAAGAAAGAAATTCAAGATTGGGTAGAACAGAAAGAATAAGAAGTTGTAGACCAAGAGAATAGAAGCCCTTGTCTGTCAGCTGAAAGGTGGTTGGAGAAGTATATTTTCAAACATCAATACGAAACCTTCTTTGGTTCATTTCATGTTGAGCTGTAAAAGTGGATATCAAGTTTGACTGAGAGAAAAAAATGTTTTAAAGGAGACGAACCTAAGGAGTGGATTTCTGAATTGATACAGCGACTCAAGAACACCAATAATAGGATCTCAAGAGCTGTTGATTTCTGGATTGATAACATCTTGGAAGGATTCATTACTAAGTTTGCGGTAGACTCGACTATGTTCTACAATGAAGTAGAATGAAAACTTTTCAAAGGAAAGTGAGGTAAGTACTTGAGATCTATGAAACTCTGGATTAAGTTTATTTTGTGTGAAAAGGGATTTTTATGAATGCAGTTAGATTATTAGTTTACTTATTTTTGGGACAAGATCCGAAGAAGAAACTGGAACAACACGAAGTGGAAAAATATATATAATATAATAGACCAAAAAGAGATCTCATTGCCAAGATCTGAAGACTTTCATAGAAACTAACTATAGCCCTTTGTTGGGTGAATCAGAAAGTGAAGAAAACCTCCCTAAAAACTCCGAAGTAACTCCACAGTATTCACCCTTTTAACTTGAAAGTTCAGTAAAGCCAGAATCTAGAAATAGTCAGGGTATTTTTAGTTTTCCATGCCCCCCTACTCCCCCTACCTCCCTACCCCCCCTCCCCTTACAAATCCCCCTCCCCCCTAGAAGGAATAGGGTCGATGATATCAAGCTACCTGCGTTTAAAGGAACTGGATCAGAGGCTCTAAAGCAATTCTGGTTTTAATGTGAATCAGTATGGACAAAAAAAAAAGGCCCATGATGTAGACATAAACAAGGCACATCTCGTCACGACATTCTGAGATTGAGCGTTGACGTGGTACATGAACTATTCGAGCAATCAGATTAGATCATTCGCAGATATTAAAACAATGCAGGTAAAAGAATTTAAGAAGTCGAAGTCTGAATCACAGTGTATCACAGAGTTAAAGGAGATGAAACAAAGGATGACTGAGTCTATTTGGGAATTTTATTAGAGATTCAAGGTATTATTGGATCAGGTGAGCTTCTACATAGCTCCGCAACAACCTAAGGAATGGTTCATAGATGCGCTACTGCCACATATCAGATTTCCTTTGACACAACATAAGATAGAAACTCAAGCTGAAGCTCTAGAGCTTGAAATGAAATTAGAAGCTTCACCAATAGGAGATACCAATGTGGGTGTGCAGCAGATTAAGAGTGAGCTGGAAAATTTAACTCTATAGTTACAAGATATGAATAAAAGTAAGGAAGTTCACGAAGGAGTGTGGTTTACAAAGTGCAAATCAAAAGGCCACACTAAGGAACAATGCCCTCTCCTCATAAATTACATGGCTAGTGGAGCTCTGAACCTTTTGAATGTCGGATCTAGCTTACGGTGCAAGATATATAGAACTAGAGGCGAACATTACTCAAAAGATTGTTATTTTTTAAGAAAATATGTGCAGACTCCAAATAATTTATATCGCAAGTTCTGTAAATCGGTGGGACATGATGAGAATAATTGTCGATCTTATGAAATAATGATGGATCGCAGTGTTGACACATATAGAATTCAAGCTGAAGAGCATGGACATGAAGGAAGTGGGCAACGTGGTGGTCGAGGCAACTATCAAGGAAGGGTCAAGGTGGCAAAGCTAGTCGAGGTGGTGCAGCTGGTCAACGTCATGGATAGATTATCTGCTACAACTGTGGCTAGGCAAGTCAGTTTGCAAGATATTCTCATAATCCTACTATGACATCTAAGTATTGAAAATCATTTGATCATGTAATTGAAGAATTTCTGGTACTGATGGAAAAAATGCAAGAAAATAAAAATCAATAGACAACACAGAACATTCAAATGATGACTATGGAACTGAGGACAGATGAACCTCGCATTAATATTTTGACAAGGAGTGGAGATGCAACTGGAAATGATAAAGCAAATGGAAAGAAGGAAGTTGAAGCCACATGGGTAAGAAAGGTTGCGGAGAAAGCTCTTTCCTTTGATGTTCAGAAGGAAAAATAAGTGTTTTTGGAAGTCAGGTGAAGCTTTATGGATGATGGGGCTTCGACCTCTAGCACGTGGCCAAAACCAATGCAAAAGAATAATTGCGATATACAATCAGCTACAACACAAGATGTGGACCTAGTTATTTTAAAGTCTTTCCTACAAACTTGCATGAAGTTGTTAAGAAACTAGAAAGTTGTAGAAGGGCTGCAGGAATTGATAGATCTTGTGCTTCTAAAGAAGTACCGCAAAGCAACATATGCGCAGTTAACAATTTACATCGACATAAGAGGAGGACTAGAAAATAAATTAGGCTCATTGCGCATATCGAAGAATATGACATGGATCAGGTTATTCTAGACTTAGGATCTGATGCCAATGTTTTACCAAAGTAGACCTGGGAATTGACGGGTAAGTCAAAGTTACAATGGTCACCAATTTAGTTGAGAATGGCCAACCAACATAAAATATTCCCTATGGAGAGGTTATCAGGTGTTACAATAGACATTGAAGGAGTACGTGGTATTGTAGACTTTGAAGTGATAAAATTTGTGGATGACAACAACCCTTATCTAGCATTGCTTAGAATGGATTGGGAATTTGATAATCTGGCTATAATCAACTTTAAAAAAAAAAAATGGTATTTGAAAAGGATAACATGAGAGTAATCATTCCATTGGACCCATCAAAAGGGGTGAGATATACAGAGCTTGTCAGATATGAGTATTGTGCAGCAGATATAGAAAACATTTATCAGATAACAACCAAACAAGAGGAATGGATTAACCCCACTGCATATGGAAAAATGAGCTGGGAGCAGGATAGTTCTTGTACCTCAGATTCAGAAGAAGAATTAGAAAATTGGTAGAATAGGCTACATGAAGTGTCTACAAGGCGATGTGCAAGGATCATTAAATCACTTTGTTGTATAACTTTTGAGGTATGTAACTTTCCTTGCTATGATGGTTTAGGTAATGTAAGCACTTTCCTTGATGATTATGAAAGACAAATACCAAAAGAGAAAAGGTTGTTAGCTTTGGATGTGGCCTTGAAATCTACCCTTGCTAGATGGTGGGGTGCACATAAAAGAAATATAGCAGATTGGTAGGAGTGTCGAAGATTAATCTGGGTCAGGTTTGGGACAATAGATATAGAAATAGAGCTGAAATATGGTGATAAAGTTGACCCTAGTGAGCATATTCACCAATGCACTACAGTATGGGAGGAGATTCCACAACAGGAATGGGTACATGGATTTATCCACACATTAGAGACAATTTCTATGAACTGGTACCTAGAAACAGAACTGCACCATGGTACTGTAAATTGGGTAGATTTGGTTGAAGGGTTTATATTAACATTCAATTTTGAAGATGATTTCCCATGCATAAAATCAACTCTTCAGACAGTTAGGGAAAATATATTTGGGAATGCGACTTTCCTGACACGACAAGAACTGGATTTGACTATGCAGCTATAACATGCACTGGAATACTATAACATTATTACAGAAGAAGATAAAGATCCGTGCAATATTGACATAGCAGAATTAGAGGGACACCGTAAAGTTGTTGGACCTGAACTAGAAATACTAGATATAGAGAAGCTAGTAAAGGCTAAAATGGTGAATATAGGATCAAAGAAGGAATTGAAGTTCATAACGATTGGAGACTACTGGGACAAGGATACAATTAGTAAAGTTACAAAGCTGCTACATGAATACCAGGAGCTATTCCCTACAAAATTTTCAGAAATGAAGGGCATGTTAAGGGATCTAGGAGTCATAAGGATTCCCCTTAAACCTGATGTGAAACTTACCAAGCAAAGACCCTACAATTTTAACCCTATATATAAGGAAAAGGTGAAAGAGGAGTTAGATAAAATGATAACAGAAGGGATCGTTGAACTTGTGGAGGAATTAGAGTGGGTAAGTCCTATGGTGGTCCAGGAAAAAAGGACTAAAGGAGAAATCAAGATTTGTGTGGATCTGAAAAAATTAAACAGTGCATGCATGCATGATCCCTTCCCTACACCCTTTACAGATGAGGTGTTGGATAATGTAGGAGGACAAGAGTCCTAATCATTCACAAATGGATTTTCTGGCTATCATCATATCAGGATTGCACCAGAGGATAGGCATAAGATCACATTTGCAACAGAGAGAGGCTCATATCAGTATACAATGATGCCTTTTGGGTTGAAGAATGACCCTACTATATTTTCAAGAATTTTGGCCGCAACACTCAAGGAGTACATACACAAATTCCTGGAGTATAGTTTGATGATTGGATAGTCTTTGAACCATTTAAAAAGCATGGTGCAATATTAAGGCTTATGTTGGACACATGTAGGTAGTACCAGATCTCATTGAACTTAAATAAACGTATATTTGGTGTTCCTTTTGGAATTCTATTGGGGCATGTTGTGTGCAAGCAGGGTTTGATGGTGGATCCTGCAAAGATAGCTGTCATTGTGAACTTACCTCCACCAAAAATAGTGAGACGACTACGCACTACATTGGGACACACTGGATATTACAGAAAATTCATTAAGGGGTATTTGCAGATAACTACACCAATGGAGAAAATATTGAAGAAAGATGTGACTTTTCAATGGAATGAAAAATGCCAGAAAAGTCTCGATATATTGAAAGAAAAGATGGTAACTACGTCTATCTTTGTTTTCCTGGACTGGAATAAGGAGTTTAATGTTCATGTAGATGTATCTTGCATAGATTTGAAAGTAGTATTGGCACAACCTCATTCAGGAGAAATCGATCCCCCTATAGATTTTGCAAGGAGGAAGTTGTCTAAAGCAGAGAAGAACTACGCCACCACAGATCATTTTGCATTGAAATATCTGGTCAATAAGACTGTTCTAGGAGGGAAAATTTGTAGATGGTTGTTGTTATTTCAAGAGTATGATTTGAAATTTGTTGTTAAACTAGGAAGGTTGAATGTCGGGATTGATCATCTATCAAGGTTAGAAACAGGGGAAGAACCAACGAACATTGAAGATAATCTTCCTCACGCATAGTTGTTTGCAATATGGATTGCAGATGATCACTTCACAGACATTATTCAATTTTTGGCTACAGGAATGGCCCCTGTAGAATACACTATGTAGTAGAAGAAGGAATTAGTGGTGAAGGCAACTGATTTTTCGTTGATAGTAGGACATTTGTATAAGATGTGACCATATGAAATACTGCGTGGTTATTTCCCCGAACATGAAAGACAAACTATTTTGGCAGAAGCTTATGGAAGTGTAGTTGGTGGACATTATGTAGGGAATTAGGCTACTGTGTAGAAGGTCTTAAGAGTAGGATTATGGTGGCCCACACTACACAAGGATGCAAAGGAGTATTTTCAAGCATGTGATGTATGTCAGAGAACTGAGAAACCATCAAGTTGGGATGAAATTCCATTAGTGCCACGTGACATTGTAGGCCTTTGACAAATGGGTCATTGATTTCATTGGACCTATCAACCCAACTAGGAAGAAAACTAGTGCAAGGTATATAATCACAATGACTAATTATTTGACAAGGTGGGTTGAGGCAAAAGTAGTAATGGATTACAATGGGTTTTTTAGTATATTTTGTCCAGATTTGGGTGTCCAAAGGTCTTGATGAGTGATCAAGGATCACATTTCCTGAATAAGACCATTGAGACATTGAACGAAGAATTCCAGGTGTACCATCAGAAGAGCACCTCATATCACCCTCAAGAAAATGGCATAGTTGAAGCTTGTAATAAGATTTTGGAAAATGCACTGACCAAAGTGTGCAATGTGACCAGAGATGACAGGGATCTGAGAATTCCAGTGGTGTTATGTACTTATAGAACCACATGCAAGAAGCTGACAAGCCATACACCTTTCAAGTTGGTTTAGGGGCAAGAAGTTGTGATTCCATGGAGTATATTGTGTTGAGCTTAAGGATTGTATCCTTTACAGACATGGTCGATTGATCCGAATCAGATCCATAAATGGTTGTCATAGAACCATGACTAAAACAGGTCGAACAAATCCTTGAAGAACGCAAACCACAATCGAAAACACCCCGAACTAGTGGCCATGGTAGCCGGCATGAAACGACAAGCACACCAGTCAAAGCGCGCTGACCGAGGCCCATGGAGACTGCGCAGGAGGTCAAAATAGCCCCTGGGAGCCCCAGATCGGGAAAAGGAGCTAGTTTTCGATGCATGTTAGCACATGCTTTGCTGGGCAAACATGGATGAAATGGTAGAGCTTAAGCGCTTGGTCACGTTGGGAGCTAGGGAACCGCGGGCGGAAAAAGGTAAAAAGCGCCAACATACGATGGTGGGACCCACAGCCTGGAAACCGGCAATTTGATCAGGATGCCCTTGAACGGTAAGCAGTTTTGGAGAAAGCGGAGCGATCAAAATCAGCGATCGATGCATGGCAGTGGAGGAGAGAGATAAACTGATGCGATCGCGCGTTATCAGTGGAGCAAGTCAACCGCGCTCGACGTGCGAATGATGTTGGATCTGGAGGAGCCCAGATCGGACGACTGAGATTGCACCCGATAGACAGAGCAAAATTGACAGGGGATTAAGCTGTGATTTAAGAGGATTTGGAATCCATTGACCGCCATGGTGGAGAAGGCAACGAATCGACAAGCGGGCTGGCATAGTTTAGATGGAGACATGTGGCTACTTCCTGAGCATTATGCTGACGCCGAACAGGAAATTCCAAGCACACAAGCGACAGGTGAATCGACGCCGAAAGGAGAGGAAACGAACAGACACAGAGGTCAAATGGCTAAAGCCATGAGCACAAACAATGAATGGGAGATCAAAAGAGATATTTAGATCGAAGAGTCCAAGCGACCAAGAGAGACAGTGAATAGTGAACCCTGAGAGGAGGATTGAGCACAAAGAGCGGTAAAGCCAAGCAGAGGAGACAGAGGGCCGAGCTAACCACACGTAGCATTGAGCACCAAAGAGCTTGAAGAATCAAGCCTTCCCATAGAGGAATCTGTCCAAATTGAGCATCACAGTTGGCTCTTTCCACTGTAGACCGAGAGTCTCAGAGTAGGTAGGAAGAATAAGAGTCTGTGCACTCCAAGTGGCTTGGGGGACCCAAGAACCACCCTGCCAAGCAAAATCTGCTTCAGGAGAACTCATATTGAGTCCCTGCATTTGTAATTATCTGCTTAAAGACACAATAAAATAAGGCCACCACTGAAGCTGGATCGGAGACGTAGCCCTGGAGACTAGGGTGAACTCCTTATTAAAAATTGTTTGTGTCTAGTATTGCTTACTATATTTCTCTGTTGTCTTTCCATTCAAAATGTCTGTGTGTTGGAAATGTGATAGATCCATTATCTCAATCACACAGAATACACACACAGCACATGAGTCTGTAATACCTTTGTTTATTAAATCTTCAACTGAGGTCACTCATAGGGTGAGAATCAGATCAAGTGGTATCAGAGCTCTAAGCTGTAAGGTTAGATAAGCTTGTGTTGGTTTAGCTGTGAATAATCACTAGATCAAAGCTCAAATTAGGAGAAGGAGAGTTGGTGGAAACTAATCCTGAAATATGGAGAGTCTATTCTCGAAAGACACTGTCAGAAGAAGGTTTTACAGGGCCAGACCCCTAGTTCGTAGAAAGTTTCCTAGCTATGAAGTCTATGGTAGAAGAAATTTATAGGCACTTTAGAAAGCATAAGGATGAAGATTCATCAGGCTCTAAACAAGATAAAGAAGAAGATGAATCTCATTCTCATGACCACTCTAAAGGAAAGGGAAAAGAAGAAAGCTTTCCTACACCTCCTAGTAGCCCTGTGCATAACAAGAAGGCATCCTTGATTAAATTGGATGTCAAATTTGATTTGCCTATATATGATGAAGAGCTAAATGCTGAAAAGTTGGACAATTGGATTAGACAAATTGATGTGTATTGTAGGGTACAAAACATAGACTCAGATAGGAGTAAGATTCAGTTGGCAAGCCTACGCCTGGGAGGCACTACCTTGGTTTGGTGGGAAGGCAGAACCCAAGCTGATGTGAAGAAGCGTGGTAAGACCATCTCTGTCTGGAGTGACTTTGTCTCTACCATTAGAAAGCAGTTCTATCCATTGGCCTACATGCAACAAGCCATGATGAGTTGGCAAACTCTTCGGCAATTGAAAGGGAAAAGTGTGCAAGGGTATACTCAAGAATTCTGAAAGAGAGCACTGATGTTGGGCATCTCATTAGACTCACCAGAAACTATTTTGAAGTACATTAGTGGTCTACACAACTACATGAGGCATACAATCCTCATGTTTAATCCCACTAGTATAGATGAGGTATCTGTACAAGCTACTCTTCTAGAAGCTAGAAGAAAGAATGAAAATCCAGAAGTTGGGGGACCATCCCAACCCACTGTAATCAAGAGCAAGGAGAAAAGAAAGCAGAAGTGGAAAGCAAGGAAGGCTAACACTGCACAAAGAGGCAAAGTTTCATGCACTCACTGTAAAAAGGAGGGGCATGATGATGAGCACTGTTGGATTTTGCATCCAAAGCTGAGGCCTAAGAATTCCAAGGGAAAGAAGAAGAAGACTACTGCAGCTATTCAGAAAGATTTGGGGTCAGACTCGGGAGATGAAACAATCATTGCAGCCACAGGTATAAAATGTAAGAATTCTGAAGAATCTACTAGTAATTCTGCTCAATCTGTCATTGATGAAGAACATGAGAGAAAAATACATGAGATTTTCCATGTTCGAGTCATTTCCAAAAATCAAAAGATTGATACTTTGTTTTATAGTGGCTAACAAGTAAATCTAATTTTTGAAGAAATTATAAAGAAATTGGGATTAACAACTACACCTCATAAGAAACCATACCCATTAGGATGGTTGAATGATAAATCACAACTACAAGTGACTAGACAGTGCAAACTCAAGTTTTCTTTTGGGTCAGCATTTGTAGATGAGGTTGAGTTAAATGTAATTCCTTTAGATATATGTGGAATTGTTTTAGGAACTCCTTACTTGTATGATAGAAAAGCTATTTTCTATAGAGCTGAGAACAAGTATCTACTTGTCAAAGATGGAATCGAATACTTTGTAAGAGCTCACAAGCTCAGGAATAATTATAGTCTCATAAACTCAGGACAGATGAAAAGAATGATAAATTCATGCAAACAGTTCTTACTAATGGTTGTAAAGGAAAAGACACCTGATAAGACCAAAATATTTGAAGGCTGTAATGCTGATCAGCAAACTGATATAGAAAAGATTGTTTCAGAGTATGATGTCTTATTTCAAGAACATAAAGGTCTGCCACCCAAAAAGGGAATAGTACATGATATTATTTTGCAGCAAGATGTTCCTTTGCCTAACATTGGGATGTACAGGTTGTTTGCTTTAGAGAATGCTGAAATCAAGAAGCAGGTGCAGGAGTTGCTTGAGAAAGGGTTCATCAGGCCTAGCACATCACC
>APFE030493005.1:39548-62297 GCA_000404065.3 Pinus taeda | reverse complement strand
CTGAAAAATTTATGAAACGTGGTCCCTGGAAGAAAGAGAAGGTTGTAGCCTTCTGTAGGCCAGCACCTACATACTAGTGTCTTGGCTAGTGCAAGAGCTAAGGGGGTTGTAGCTCCCTTCTAGGAGAGTCTGGAAAACGAGAGAGGGTTGTAGCTCTCTGCAGGTTGCAGCCTGCGTACTGGTAAAGGACTGCACCAGTACAATTGTAAAAAGAAGTTTCTAACTGAAAGAAGATATAGACATATTGCAGCAGGTGGTTTTCACCCACATTGAGTTTCCACCTTATATCATGGTGTTCATGTGTGTGGCTTTTGTGTGATGATCTGTTCTATTTTACTGCACCTGTTTACTGTTAATATGGTTGATAATGTTCTAATGCACTCATTACGGATCAACTAACTGAATCATAAGAAGTTGTGGAAGTAGCACATATGATCTGAATATGGAAATGAAAAAGTTTTATTGATGTGATAATACTGATTCACCCCCCCTCTCAGTATTATTTCCAACAACAACATATCATCCACATATAAGACCTGATATATAACATGGTCACAAATTAATTTAAAATACACACAATGATCTTCTTTGCTTCTGGTGAAGCCAAGTCCCCGTATTTATGTATCAAATTTCTAATACCACATCCTTGGTGATTGTTTTAACCCATACAAAGAATTTTTTAACCTGCATGCCAGCTCTTTCTTACCCTTCATTGCAAAGCATTCAAGTCGCTTCATGTACACCTCTTCTTCTAGATCCCCGTGAAGAAATGTTGTCTTCACATCCATCTGTTCTACCTCGAAATAAAAAGAAACAACAATAGATAAAAGTAATCTAATAGAAGCTACCTTGGAAACATGAGAAAAAATATCACCAAAATCAATTCCCGACACTTGGGAATAACCTTTTCCTACAAACTGAGCTTTGTATTTCTCCACTTTTCCTTCTACATTCATCTTCTTCTTAAACACCCATTTGCTACCAATGGGTTTCCTTCCAGCTGGAAACTCCACCAGATCCCAAGCCTCATTTTTGTGCAAAGATGTCATTTTATCAACCATGACCTCTTTCCAGAGTTTGCCATCCTCTGAATCTACTGCTTCCCTCACAGTTCTATGATCATCTTCAGTAATAGATAAAGAAAATTTTGAACGGAAAGAAGATGGATTATACCTTTATGGCTGCCTTCTTTCTCAAACTGATATTCTCACAGTTGGAGTTTGTGGCTCTTCATCTTTTGATTCTGCTTCTGCTGTACAGTCTCATTCTTCCTCCTTTAGCTAACACCCAATCTTCTTAGGTTCCTTTGGTGGGACTTCATGTTTAATAACATCTTTCACCTCTCTAAACACCACATCTCAGTTTTACACAACCTTCCTTATTTCTTGGTTCCAAATCTTATAACCTTTTTAACCATCCTTATACCCAATAAAGATGCACCTTTTAGATTTACTATCCATATTTTTTCTTTTCTCCTTTGGAACATGTACATTTGCATCACATCCAAATACCCTCAGATGTGAAAGAGAAGGTTTCTTACCAGCGGTGATGAAGATGATCTGTTGACTAGGTAACATGTAGTCTCCACTGCCTCTGCCCAGAATTCGTGTCCTAACCCGACACCACTGAGCATGCTTCTTGCCTTTTCCATCAACGTCCTGTTCATTCTTTCTGTAACTCCATTTTGTTGAGGTGTGTATGGAGTAGTCTTATGTCATGATATACCACACTTCTTGCAAAACTCTTCAAATTCCTTCTTGCAAAATTCTCCATCGTTATCTGTCCTCAAAACCTTTATCTTCTTATCTGTCTAGGTTTTCCACCAGAGCCTTAAATTCTTTAAACTTGTCAAATACTTCATATTTCTTCCTGAGGAAATATATCCATGTATTCCTTGAGAATTCATCTATAAATGATACATAGTACATAGAATTACCTAGTGATGGAACCGGCACAGGTCCAAACACATCATTGTGCACAAGCTCTAATATTCGTTTCGCCTTCTTAACACCAGAGGGGAAACTCACCTGATTTTGCTTCCCATGTACACAATTTTCATAGAAATCAAAATCTAGAGAGAAATTAGACATACCTTATACCATACCATTACCACGAAGTATCTGAAGGCCCTTCTCTCCAATATGTCCAATCCATTGATGCCATAGCATGGTATTTTCTCTAGAGACCACTAAATTTTCTGCTCCACTTTTAGGAACCACAAAACTGTTGCACCCATCAATAACATTGCTACCCTAAAGCTTGTATAGAGTTCCAATCCGAACTCCCTGCATCATATACCAGCTCTCCCTAAACCATCTTGTGGGTATATTTCTTGAACACTATTTTTACACCTGCATCATCCATCTTGCTTACAGAAATTAGATTTCTGGCTAATGCAGGAATATTCAAAACACCCGGAAGTGTTTTAATCCTTCCACCTTGCAACTTCAACTTTAATTTTCCACGACCAACGATTCTAGCCTTCCTGTCATCCCCTAAGAAGACATCACCACCATCATATTTCTTATACTCGCAGAACCACTCTCTATGGGGAGTGAAGTGAAAGGATGCACCTGATTCAATCAACCATGTCTCATGATCTACATGTGTACTTGAAGAAGAAACCAAGTAGACAACCCCACCTTCATCTGAGGTGGTTTTCACCTCTATAGAAGGAGCATCATCAGATCCCTTTCCTTTCTCAAGAGCTTTAGATTTACAGTCCCTTTTGAAGTGCCCTTCCTTTCCTAATTTCCATCACACCTTTACAGGATTTCCTGGAGATTTAGATCTCCCTCTAGATTTAGATCTCCTACTCAAGGAATTATTTTTGTTTATGTTCTGGGACCGTCCTCATACAAACAAGGCATCACCATTCTAGCCCTCCATATCTTTTTGTTCCATCTCCTCCGACAATAAGGATGAGACTATTTTATCAAAGTGCAAGGCAATTACATTGCTACCTATTACGACAACCAAACTGTCCCACGAATCTAGTAGAGAACACAACAAACTGATGCACTTATCTTCATCTGAAATTTTAATATCAATGGATAATAATTAGCTTACCACGGTATTAAAGGCATTCAGATGCTCTGTCGCCAAGTCTCCAATTTTCATCCTCAGGTTATACAACTTTTTTCATAGGAACAATTTATTCACCAGAGACTTAGATTGGTACAAAATCCCTAACTTTTCCCACAAAGCCTTCACCGGAGCTTCCCCTGATACATTCAGCAATATTGAATCTAAGACACACAATCGTATTGTGTTCTTTTCCTTCCGATCCAACTTCCCCCAGTCTTTAGTTGACATTGTCATTGGTTTAGTACCCAGATCTATCACGATCCATTAATCTTTATCCACGAGAAGATCCTCCATCTTGAGTTTCCACAACTCAAAACTTTGACCATTAAATTTCTCGATCTCTATCTTTCCACTTCTCATCATCTTCTTTCACCACAAGAATCAATCCCACAGATATCCCACTGAACAGGGTCTACCACAGGCCCGAGAAATACCCCTCAGTAGTAAAGGTGTCCCCTTGAAGCCAAAATAGCTCTGATACCCAATGCAAGTTTTAACCGCATACAAAAATTGCCTGCGTTTGAATTCTAAAAACAGAAAATAAACAATAGCGAGAGCATAAAACATAAAATAGATATACACGGATATTTTCCCCTGGATCCCAAAACTGGGACTACTAGATTGATTTTTCATTATATTCCTTTCAATGTTACAATACATATATATACATGTTGAAGCATCCATAAACCCCAATCCATTAACCCTGGATTAGAACAGAATCGTAGTTCCCTTGACCGGATTTATAAAATACCATGGATAGAAAACCATCATGCCCAAAACCATCTACGAAATCAATGCATAAAACCATAGGTAGGTTCGCCCACTTAATATAGGGTCAAAAAATAAATTCATGTGGCATTGTCCCGGACCCCATGCAGTGGGGCTACCACCCCCCTACTGCGCTCGACGCAACGTACATGGCAAGATGCCACCCCCCTGCGTGGAAACAATATAACACACACCCAACAATGTCAACATGATGTCAATAGGTGATGTGGCACGCTCTATACAGGTGACATGTGGTAGGGATTTTTGGTGTTTTTAGATGGTCAAGTGGACCAAATCCAAGTGACACATGGAATCACCTAGAGGCCACCAAATGGCATGATGATGTCATCTTTACATCAACATGACATCAACATAGAAAATTTCTCAAGGGTTAAAGTCACGACTTTGAATCCCTAGTCACATGCGATTGGGTGCTAGAGTCTAGGGGCACTATGAAATCGGGGTTGAAGTGCCAAAGTTAGTCGATGCCAAATTTTTCTAGAGCACGAAAATTTGTTAGCAAAAATTTGTGATTAAAGTAGAACCAGTCAAGCCTGTTGAACGATGATTCATTCAAGAAAGGATAATTCCATGGGTAGAGCCATGGATTGAGGTCCATGATATTTTGGAGCGAAAGAGTTATAAAAGGCATATCAATTGATCAGAACAATTTGTAAGTTCCATCAAAGGTCAGGTTCCAAGGCTGAGTAATTATGAAGCTCCTAGGAGTAGAAAACACAACAACATGGCTGAAGGTATGGTAAATGCAGGAGAAATGACTGAAGCCCATTTGGTTATTGAGAAGTACTTCTCGAGCCATGGGGAAATCAATGATATCCCTCTCAATCCATGTGAGGATATATGAAGTAGTCTTTTTGATTGAGAGAGTTGTTGTTGGCCAGTATATTGAAAATCAAAAGGCCAAGAGTTGTGTAATTTAGGAGGTGTGAAGCTTAAGAGTTGCGTTGTGTGTGTGTGTCATAGAGGGTCAAGAGATAGTTAAGGCCCCATGTGTGATTGTGGAAGAGAAAATGAGGGTCAAGAGCTAAATAAGGTGATGTGATATTGAAGCCACTATGTTGTTGAAGCCATTGCATAAGGTGTTGCATTATGAGCGAGTGTTCCTGATGGCCAAAGGTTGAGTAAGGCAATGTGTCCCTAAAGAGTGTGAGGGCTGAGGGAAATAGAAGCAAGTAAAATAAGGAGCCAAGTTCAATGTAGACCGTTGAGGAGAAGAGAATTTTTTTTGCTTAGTGTGTGGTTTCAAGGGAAGGCTACTGAGGAAGACTGTGTGTGCCTACAGAATTAGTGAGGGTCAAGAGCAGTGAAAGCGAGTTGAATGAGCAAATTGAGCACATTAGTATAATGGTGTTGAATGTACCTATGGAAGAGAGCAGGCTAAGTGTATGATTAATGTCGTGTACATCATCAAAAGAGAAGATGCAGAGACAAAGGTTTTTGAGCTGAAATAAGGATGAACAAGAGCCAAAGTAGTGAGAAAAAAGTTCAATGTGAAAAAATAACTTTGGATATAGTATGGAAATATTATGAAATAGTTGTCTATAGGTTCAACAAGTTGGTGAAGGTGGGAATCCAAATTATATCAAGTGTAGAAGAAGGTGATCCAAAAATGGATCCTCGATAAACCTCCAAGTCTAAAAGACTTCATATAAGAGGTGAAAGGTGCCAAATGGCACACATCTTTTGTAAATCATAGGAAAATGAAAGTCGCAGGCTGCTCTCATAAATAGTCTCATTGCAGGGATCCCTCCATTCTAGATCCAATGCAACTTAAATGGGTGAAAACAAACTTTAGATGGGAAAGATATCATAAAATGAAGCTGCCCTTTTCAAAGGAAAAAGAGGAAAAATCCCTTGAATAATGGATCTAAAAACCCTCTAAGTCTTCCAAATCTCCCAAAAGGGCAAGACCACCGAAAAAGGAGAAGTTATGGAGAAGGTGGATAACACTATCGGGCCTTAAAAAGATGAAGAAAACCATGAAAGTAAGGCTATCGGAGGCTTACACAATGGTTGCACAGGGGCCATCGAATCTAGCTGATCAACGGTCCAGATCTGATCGGCATATCGCATCGGTAGTGACAGGGGGATCGGCAATCGCAATCGGCGTTGGCATGAACCATGTATATGGGAAGGCTGCGGGCTTATGCGATATGCGATTGCGACAAGTCGCATCGCAATATCACGTCGACACATTACAGTGGAGCGAGGTTGATATACATACATATATATATATATATTATATTATATGATATAGATATATATATATATATATATATATATATATATATATATATATATATATATATTATATATATATATATATATATATGCCCGATGCGATGGTCAGACCCGACGGGGTAGTAAACGACATTTGATATATTTTGAAGTCCGTTGAAAAGGTGTTTTTAATGAATTATCGTATATCTCGCTTATTAAGCGAAATACAAAGGGGAAGCGCGATGCGATGTAAACCAGACCCGAAAGGGTTATGGAATGGAAATATATATAATTACAAATCCACCCAAAGCCATGTTTGCGTTATTTTTACCGTTTCAATGTATTTTAAAATACAAAGGGAAAACCATGGAGCAGGCTAATTGCGATATGCGATAGCGATTCCCAAGCAAACCCGATGGCACTGTAAAGCACATTTATGAATGTTTCAAGTCCGAGGAACAATGTTTCTACGGATTTTTCCATGTATTGCAGTGTTTTCTATGTAAACACAGAGCGACTGTTTTTTAAGGATCCAAAGCGTCGATTGCCCCTTCAGTTACCAAATAGGTGGCATTCATCCCTGAGGGTGTAGCAATGATTGCTAATGCCCAGAGATGATATTTGAATGGACTGTGGTAGGAAGACAGAGAGCCCGAAAGGGAAAACCAACAGGCAGCGCGATTTGGCTTAAAAGCCACAGAACGACTGATAACAGGGGCTGCTGAGGTGTTGAACGGTGGCCAAGTTGTTGTTTGTTGTTGAATGCTGAAAGTAGTAGTAGCATAGATCCGAGAGAGAAGAGCGAAACAGAGCCAAAGAGCTACTACGTAGGGCTGCTGAGTTATTGAATGGTAGCCAAGTTGTTGTTTGTTACTGAATGCTGAAAGTAGTAGTAGTAGAGAGCCGAGAGAGCAAAGCGAAAGAGAGCCAAAGAGCTACTGCGTAGGGCTGCTGAGTTATTGTTGGTGGCCGAGTTATTGTTGAAGGTTGTTGTTGGGCTTTGCTATGAAGTAAAAGCCAAAGAGGCAGTGTAGAAGCTGATTAGGCAGCACAAAATAAAAAGAGCAACTGAGGACGCCTTTGGGGTCACTTCAAGTGAAAAGCCAGAGAGCGTGAAGGTTACAGAAGGTAGAAAGAAGCCAAAGCTGAAGAGCCAGAGAAACAGAGCCAGAGCCAAGAGCCAAAGTCAAAGCCAAGAGCCCAAAACAGAGCCAAAGAGCCAGAGTCAAAGCTGAGAGCCAGAACTAAGATCCAAAGAGCTAGAGCCAAGAGCTAGAGCTTCAAGAGCTAGGGGATTAAATGGTGTTTGAACCCAATGTTTTTGTGTAGAACCACAGGAGTTGGGCCAAGAGCTTGTAAAAAATACTAATACCATAATCCCAGAGAGCCTAGTTGAATTAACTAGAGCTCACGAAGACATAGCCCAAGAGTCGTGGGTGAACTCCAAATTAAATCATTGTTTTTGTGTGTGTTTTATTACTGCATTATCTCTGCTGTGTTTTTACTGTTATATGTATTTATACATCAGTATCAGCACACTAATTTACAGCATAACAACATATTTTAAAGCAAGTAATCAGTTGAAAACAAATACAAGCATACACCCATATTTTCAAGCATTTCTTAATTCCGCATTGGTTAATCAAATAGACTTGGGAAAATTCAAGCTATGGAAGTGGGAGAGGTTCTTGTAAGTCATACAAGAAGCCTAAGAGCCCCATTTTTAGATCAGGTGGGCATTGTGATCCATCAATTATTCGAAATGGGCATCAAGATTTGTCTAGAGACAAAGTATGGTTGTTTGATAAGAAGTTATAAAGCAAGTGGCGATGTTTTGCATATCCAAACATATGGATATTCGGACATCTGGAAAATCTTATAAGGGATTTACCAAATACTTAGATGTTGGATGGCCTGGATGTGAAAATTTCTTAGTCTAACAAATCAGAAATCCTACTGTAGTAAGTTGATTTGCATTACCTATTTGTGTTCTTCATTTTAACAAGTTATTTTAAGAATTATTCAGAAAATATTAATACAAATACACTGCAGCCTACACCAATATACAGATCAAGTACTAGAAAAATAAATGAGACAACCACATAAAGGACACACTTATTTTTGGACTAGGCGTCCTCGGAAAAACCCGGCGTGGGAAAATCGGTGCAACAGATAAGAGGTTTTTCTTATTAAGAAGATTTTTTAATACGCCTAGGGTGCCAAATCTGGCTCACCCAATAGAGAATAAATCCGACAAAAGTACCTCTATCTGGAGACAGATATTTTGGTATATCTAGCAACTAGATGAACAAACCCCACAGGTGACTGCGTTGTCCCTAGTGTTGTGCAGCAATGGTTGCTCCCAGCTTTGTGTTGGCACTACGTCAACTCCTCTAGGAGTTGTGTCACTCTCTCAGTGAGCCTTCCCAGCTCAGAAATCGATCTATTGAATTGATGCCAGATCTACCTCACATAAACCCTAGCACTGCCTCTAAGTGACTTTGTTAGCCCTCCATCCTCTACGTCACCCTCTTGGACCTGCGTTGTCTCTCCTTGGTGCTGCACTGCCTCTCTGCTATGTATTCTCGACCTTGGACGAAATTCCCACTGCCTCTCTGCTATGTATTCTCGACCTTGGACGAAATTCCCACTACCGAACTGCCCCTCTCTGCACTAGAAGCTCACTCCGAAATTCTCAGCAAACCACACCCCAGAATTTTGATCTAGCTCAAGTGCTGCTCTCACTATGTTTGTTCTCCAATTGACCCCAAGCCTTCCTTTATATTTTTCCTATTGAGAAATCAACGACCATGATCTAATCTCTAATCAAAGGCTAAGATTAAATTAGACTTAATCCTAGTCACTAAGAAGATTCTCACCCATATCTACATTAATTCACTTTAATTATTTTAATTTCCTAAGTTTTAACTTAGGCACCATTAAAAATAATTAATTATTTGAATAACATGTACTAGGGTGGAATTTCTGCAAACAATTTATGGGTCTTGGAGATCTCATGTGTTCTAACCCCTCCACAAAATTTTGGGGCTAGAGCACATCCGATGCTACCCAAAAATATCAACACTCCCTCTTAGTGAGAAATGTGCTCCAGCAATACTTCCTAGCAAAAGTATCATACTAATCCATGACATCGGTCCTCTGCACTGTTGATACTCGTCCTGCAACCCTTCATCCACTGTGCTACTACAATTTGTACTATTGCTCATGACACTGCCACTGTCACTGTTGCATCTATACTGCATCTCCCTCTTAATATGTTCAATGATGCTTCCCATAGCACTACCACTGCTAACTGCTGCACTACAACTCAGTTGCTGAGAAGTAAGCAACTGAAAAGCCACCCAAAATCTAACATGTTGGTCAGACTGGATGCCCCTTGACGCTAAATCTACCTTTGCTGCTAATATTTGCTAACCCTTTGATGCTACTGCGATGTTGTTGTATCTTCTTTATGCCTTCTTCACTACTGCAACACTCCAATGCGTTGCTTCAAACTTTTGGCACTCTAGCTCTGCCATTGTTGCTCCATCATCCCTTGCACCAATTGACTCCCATCATTCTACTACTATCATTAATGGCTCCCATAGCCGTATGTGATCCAAGAGTTTGGGAACCTCAAGGATCTTGCCCAAATTATGTAGTCCTCCTGACTACAGCTCAATATCACACCACCTATTCTCTAGAGGTGCATGAGCACTCATGGCCTAATCATCATCGTCCTCTTTGTCATCTTGCATTGGAGCAGCCTTTGAGTCAAACTTCTCTTCCTTTCCCTTCTTATTCTAAGGCCACTGCATGGAGAAATGGCCCATTTCTCCACATTTGAAGCATATGACTTTGAATATGTCCTTATTATTTCGTTTTTGTTGCCCTTGCTATCCCACT
The DNA here is from genome assembly GCA_000404065.3 of Pinus taeda. NCBI lineage: Eukaryota > Viridiplantae > Streptophyta > Pinopsida > Pinales > Pinaceae > Pinus > Pinus taeda. Next base: position 52,295 of record APFE030493005.1, on the reverse strand, counting down.
GATTCGAGAGTCACATCCTCCTCTTCCTCCTTCTTGATTCCTACCCCTTTGTTGTTGCTTCCCACCTTGGTCCATTGTTTGATCTCTTCTTGTCGAAGCGCTGCCCACATATCCTCCCAACTGGGAAGAGAAGCCTTCCCCAAGATGCTTTGGACAAAGGTTTCCCAGTCTTCAATGATTGCATTCAGGCAGTGCTAACCATAAATTCAACATTTGGTGTAGCCCCTACGTAAGTTAGCTAGTCACAGATCCTTTGGAACCTGAGAAGGAAGGGATCGATTTCTTCTCCCTTCTTCTCTGATACCATGTGAAAATTTCTTAATCTAACAAATCAGAAATCCTACTGCAGTAAACTGATTTACATTACCTACTTTTGTTCTTCATTTTAACAAGTTATTTTTAGAATTATTCAGAAAATATTAATGCAAATACACTACAGCCTACGCAATTATACAGATCGAGTACTGAAAAAATAAATGAGACAACCACACAAAGGACACACTTATTTTTGGACTAGGTGTCCCTGGAAAAACCCAGTGTGGGAAAATCGGTGCAGCAGATATGAGGGTTTCATTATTAATTAGATTTTTGAATAAAACTAGGGTGCCAAATCTGGCTCACTCAACAGAGAATAAATCTGGCAGAAGTACCTCTATCCAGAGATATATATTTTGGCAGATCTAGCAACTGGATGAACATAGGTCGTTGTCCTCAATGTTGTGCAGTGATGGCTGCTCCCAGCTCTGCGCTGGAACTGTATCACCTCCTCTAGGAGTTGCGTCACTCTCCTAGTGATCCTTCTCGACTCAGAAATTGATCTCTGAATTGATGCCAGATCTGCCTCACAGAAACTCTAGCACTGCCTCTAAGTGACTGTGTCAGCCCTTCAGCCTCTACATCACCCTCCTGGAGTTGCAATGTCTCTCCCTAGTGTTGCACTACCTCTCTACTATGTATTCTCGGCCTTGGATGAAAGTCCCACTTCTGAATTGCCCCTCTCTGCACTAGAAGCTCACACTGAAATTCTCAGCAAACCACACCCTAGAATTTCGATCTAGCTCAAGTGCTGCTCTCACTGTGTGTGTTCTCCAACTAACCCCAAGCCTTCCTTTATACTTTTCCTGTTAAGAAATCAACGGTCATGATCTAATCTCTAATCAATGGCTAAGATTAAATTAGACTTGATCCTCTTCACTTAGAATCTTCTCACCCATATTTACAATAATTCACTTTAATTATTTTAATTTCCTCAGTTTTAACTTAGGCACCATTAAAAATAATTAATTATTTGAATAACATGCACTCCGGGTGGAATTTATCCAAACGATTTCTTGGTCTTGGTGATCTCATTTGTTCTAGCCCCTCCACAAAATTTCAGACCTAAAGCACATCTAATGCTATCCAAAAAAATCAACACTAGATGGTGGAACTTGCTTGTGACAAAACTCTATGTGGAAGGAATCCTAATGTCAAGGCTATAGGAGATCCAAAATTCCATCAAAAGTGATAATACAAACATTTTGGAAAAAGCCTAGATCTGAATGACAAAGAGGTAAACAATGTGGTGGGGAATGTGGCATATGATATGGTAATCAACTTGGTTGAAGACGTGTCCCTGGTGACATGGCATACAAACATGGCAATTAGACGGGGTTTGATGATGTGGCATGCTAACATGTCATACCTATATGAAGGAGCTGATCTAGTGCTTGCATGGTGGGGATGATGTGGAGTGATGGAGTGGGGGCCAAGATTCAGAAATATAGATCTTTGTAAAAGGGGCATTTAAAAAAAAACTTGGATCCAAATGTTAACAAAATTTGGTCTAGAATTCATAGTTTACCTTACTATCGATAAACAAAATATGGATAGCATGGTGGGTAATGGTAAATAGGATTCTCTTTGGAGACCCTAGCTTCTTCCAAGCTAATGAGGACATGCCACATGTCGACACACTTTCATCAACGATGCATGATGAATGAGAAGGTTTCTAATATAACTAAGAATTGGAAGGTTATGAAATTGAGGATTTGAGGTTTTACATTTTCCAAATTGAAATTAATTAAACAAGAATATGGAGAATCAATGATTCATAAGGAAGAAAACAAAGTATTTCTTTGAGAAGTGTGAGTCATCAGGATTTTTAATCCTAACATAGATGTGGAGGATGTAACCATGTCATTCACAATGTTGTAATTATGATTGACCCTTTCACGTGGGTTGTTTAGTTTGTTTTTATAAAGGAGCTTTGGGCACATACAATTGGGGATCAATGCTAGGTCAAGGGATTTGCAAGTGACTACTTGAGAATAGTTGGATTTTCTCCAAATTATTATATTTGGGGTTGGGGTTGGGTTTCTGATATGTGCAAGACAATGCCTAAAGATGAATATTGTTTAACACAATCATGTAAATGACATGTTTGGTGGGATCGCCTTTTGGGCACAAGCTAAATGAAGAGGTTATTATGGCATTATAATCATTAGTCACTAATTTTGGATTAGGGAATGGATTCCAAAAAATGGTGTTTGATGTAGGTAGGAGTTTCCTAATGGGGGGGAGAATTCCCTTATGAGGGGTTTTCTAGATCATGCACAACTCTCACATGTTGAAACTCAAGTATTTTTAGGAAATTATGTGTATAGTGTCCATAAACCCCATAAATGGCACAAAATTTGTTTTTCTTTTTAATTGAGTGTTCTTTCCTTTAATTTTTTGGTTGTCATTTTCCTTAGAAATGTTTTGATTGATGAGATGCATTTCCCCCTTGTCCTTGAGTCTAGTTTTGGTTAGTGGGAACATTTTGGCAATGTTTTCACCCTTCTTCTTCTTCCTCCCTTCGTTTTATTTTTTTTGAGGAGGATGTTTGGTAGATACCCAATGATTAGGAAGGGCATCCATAATAGGCACAAAGGGTAATGGTAAATGGGTTTAGATTAGGAGGTTTTGGTTTCTTCCAAACTGATAAGGACAATATGCAATTTGGCATGCCCTTGAATCTTTAATGCAATAATGAATGAGAATGTCTCTAATGATCATTAGGGTTTGGAAGCCTACAAAATGGGGGAGTCAAGGTTTTGCATTATCTAAATCAGAATTCATTATCTAATAATCCAAAGGATCAATGGATCCTAATATAGGAAACACAACCTTTCAATGAGAAGGTGAGTCCTAAGGGATTCGAACATGAACATAGAAGTAGGGGATGTAGCCAAGTCATCCACAATAATATAATTAAGGGTATTCTACCCTTACATGTGGGTTGTGTATAGTTCACTATGAAGTTGATTTGGGAAAACATGTGGGGATTGATGTTGTGTCAAGGGGTTTGCAAGCAACCATTGGAGGATACTTGGTACTCCTTTGACTCATTAGATTTGAGGTTTTGTGTTCCATACATGTTATAGATTGTTTGTAGGTGAATGTGAATGTTGTTGAACGCAAACATGCAAACGATATGTTTGGAAAAACCACCATTTCGGGATAGACTAGATGAAGACTTTGATAGGGCATATTTATCATTAGTTACTATATTCTATTTCTGATGGGGAAATAAGTTCCATAAAACAATGGGTTGTTGTGGGTTAGAGTTTCCTTATGGTGTAGAGCATTACATTGTTAAATGTTTAGGGGACTAGACTATCCTCACATATATTGAAACTCGGGTATTTTTAGAAAATTGTGTATAGTTTCCATAAACCCTCAAAAGAGCATAATGAAATTTTGTCTTGAGATGAGTATTCTTACCATGATTTTTGGTTTTTATTTCTCCCAACATTAGTTGTTGCCGAAGTTTGATTTCTCCCTTTTCCTTGAGTCTATTTCTAGTTAGTGGGAGTATTTTAACCATTATTTACCTTTCTTCTTCTTCCCTTTGTTTTGTTCATGTTGAGGAGGTTGGTTAGGAACCTAGTTTTGTTGGACAAAAGACTAGCCCTATCGCAGAGGGGAAGGTTGAACCAAATTGATGTTGGAATGTCGCACAACATTATGAGGGACTAAGGATCCTTGATATGATGGAGCTAGTTGTGCTACACATTAAAGGTAGGGGACACACTAATTATGGGGAGCGGTCCTCCATAAGGATTCAAGGGGGGGCATGTACTAGGTATTGACCCATTGTTGTCTATTGTAAGGGAGATTCAAATAACCTTAGGGAATTATGAGTCCTCCATGGGATTTGTTTCTCGTTTCATACTAGTTTCCATAAAGATTATAGCCTTGGTGAGGTGGCATATGTCTTAACTAATTTCCACCATTAACCATTAACCATCAACCCTATAATAACATAGGAAACATGATATGTCTGTGGTGTGGCTGATTTAAGAGAATGATGTCGAGGAGCATTTCGAATGAAGGTATGAAAATATCCTGCTTGTGCATGTATGAGGTCAAATTGTTGAGCCTTTAAGATGGCCTCTCCTTCATTCTAGGGAAAAGTGGTAGCCATGTATTTTGTGATAGTTGGGATCATAAGGAACTTTAAGAAACCATGCATGTGAAGAGTATCCTTGGTGCCAATTTTACAAAGGTTGCATGATTCATGCCACTTATGGATTTGATCCATGATATGTGTGGCTATGGTTCATGACATATGGTAAAGCTCTAAGACAATATCATGATGGACATGTAACTCAAAGAAGGTAAATAAGACAATATAAATGGATGCAAAGGTGGCATGGGCACCTAAGAGAAATTCAACATACCATTTGATGGTTATCCTTGCAAGGGTTCATTTAAATAACCTTAGTATTACAAAGTCTTCTATGATGTTATTAGAGGAACAATGCAAATGTAAATCCATTTATGATTGGATGTTTCCTTACCTATTTTCCTTCAAAGATGGGAAACGGAAAATTAGCAGGGATGGGGGGCCAAGCTACATAATGAAGTATGGAATCATTGATTAGGTATGATGCATATACGAGATTTAAACTTCCCATGAATGGAAATATTGCGGTGATAGGTGTTCCTCCATTGTATGTAGGTGATGAAGGTGGGGTATTTAATTGAGGTGGTGATTCTTCAAAATTCTCTTATTTCACTTGTTCCTTGCATAAGAACGTGTGCCGCATATGTTTGACAATGGCACACCTAGTTAATGGGGCTAGATATGGTGGTAAACCATGTATTTGAAGAGAGCACATAGGATATAAATGACATGTAAGGGCGGTATAGCCTTAAGTCTCTTGGATTAGCTAAGTCTTGCTAAAAAGAAGTGTCTCCATATTGCAAATGCTACCAAATTTAAAATACTTCAAAAGGGTGAGATTATAACTAGATGGGAAAAAATGGGGATTTCCAATTGATCTTTCTTCCAAAAGGGAAAAAACACACAATTTTATTCAACTTCAAAAAAGGAACAAAAATAAATTTTGTAGATGTTAAACACATTCAGTAAGAGCATCCTCTCCGCTTATGTGCATAAGAAAAAAAAACTAGAAAAACAATAGAACTTGTGAAGTTAATTGTGATAGTAATCACTTATCTTCTCTTTCTTACCTTCATTTTTGTGGACCTTCTGCCATCCCCTCGAGTTGGGATCGACCAGAACCACTGCCAAATTTATTCTAGTTATCTTCGGTGGGAGTTTTTTTATCTGAATCTGAGCTTTCAAAGACATGCATTGTAACAACCTTGGTTAAAAACTCATGTAAAAATATATAAGGCCACGGTCATGGGACACATATTCCAAGTTGAATGGTGGGGAAAACATCCTAGTGGGTGTTCATTTCGGTTATTATGGCTAAGGAAATTGGCAAAGGAAATGACAAAGGCTTTGGAAATGCATGAAGCATTTATTGACATTTTACTTATGAAAATAATGGGAATTAGGAGAAAATGAAGGTGAAAGGTCACAAGATGCATGTGAGGAGGAAATTGAAGGAAAATAATGGAAAATGAAGAAAATAGAGGGCTCATTAATAAAAAGGCTTCTGAGGATCAATGGGTAAGATTGGTCAGTTCAATTTTGGAGCTCTCTCTCTATTCTCTCTCTCTCATACTCTTGGACACTTTGAGTTTTCTTGGAGCACTCTTGGAGAGTGTGGCATACTTGGAGTTTTGGAGCAAGAAGGCAAATAAAGAGCAGGAAAGTGCAAGAGGACGTGGGGATCAATAGCTACATTGGGTTGTGCTTGTAGGTACCAAGTTGCATGTATGTTTTCCTCACTAGTTTGGCATGCATGGCACATCCATGTGGTTTCTTGGTTATGATTTGTCATTGGCATGGACAATTGCATGGATTTACAGTGGATTTTCCTAGCCTTTCCATTTCCTGGATAGTCATGGTGTTGTGGGTTTATTTCTTTGTTATTCTGGTTGGTTCTCATGTTTCCTTTAGCTTAGGTTGAATTATTAGTTCTTGGAGCCTTAGTTGGACAAACGCTCTGGAGCCCTGTAACGGCTTGGGTTGAGTTATTAGTGTTGGATCCTTGGTTGGAAAAACGCTCTGGAACCCTATAACTTCTTGGGTTGAGTTACTAGTCTTGGAGCCTTGGTTGGACAAATGCTTTGGAACCTAGTATAAATTGTTGGTTGAGTTACTAGTCCTGGAGCCTTTGTTGAAACAAACGCTCTAGAGCCCTGGAAGGCTTGGCTAGAGACCAATCTGATGATGGTGTTGTGATGTCTGACTGTGAGGTGGAATCATTGTTTGATGGGATGAGGTGGTTGGCCTCTAGAAGCCCTGGATGGTTTTGGATTAATGTGTTTTACGAGATCCCACATTCATGCTTGGAATATGGCACGGGGGTGAATGGTTGAAGAGAGATTTGGCTTAGCCATTCTACGGTCAAGTGGAACATGGTAGTCCCATACTAGGTTGGATTTTGCATCATTAATGTGAGGTTATTTCTCCTTGTTATCTCATGAGTATTATACTAGTTTAAATGTGGATTATATGGTTGTTGTTTCCTTGGTATTTATATTGTTATTATGTTGGTTATGAATATGTATTATGACAGTGGCTATGTATGGATCCCATCATGTTTTTACTTGTATATGAATGAACAATGTATCTATGGCCTGATGGATGAAACTAAAACTAAGTGATAAGGAAACAATGCCTCATAGTGAATCTCAGATAAGTATAAGAACCATATGCTTAGATATATCATTTGCACTCATAGATTGCATTGATGCCAAGTGTTTGACAGAATTTCAGTCCCGAACGGGGATGATCAGGCCTAGTCCTGGAGTTATTCTTTGGTTTATTAGTCTTGTCATCATGTGTTTAATGGATTTCAAAAGTTACATCAAGTTTTGGGCAATGCCTGAGATTCTAGGCTTGAAAATTGCCTTAAATTCCTCAGACTTTGGCACAGGTCTGCTGAAAATAGTCCCTAGATGCAGGCATGCAGGCTTGTGGGAGCATCCAGAGGTTTAATAGCTTAAAAAATCAATAGGACTCAAGGGTTGGTTAGCATAAATGTTGGGATGGTTCTTAGGAGACCTATTGCTAATGTTGAAGGTTTGCATGGTGTGTTTCCGTCGATTCCACTTCCTTAACGTGACATAGGAGGTCAAATCATATCATAGTAACTTCTCATCACACGTTTACCCAAGTTATCTGGTTACTTGGGTAGATGTGGGAGGAGTGTGTTACATGAACTCTCTTTGTACTCACTATCCAATTCTCTTTGTGTGCAACATTTTTGTTGTTGTTCTCGTTCGTGGATTGCCTCTAATTTTGTACCATTTAGCTTGCGGATTGCATCCATTATGGACAAGAGTTGTTGGCATTATGACACGGGCTTGGCACTATGGCACAGGTATTGTCCTTGATGGTAACTCACTTGGAAAATCACTCAGATGACAGTTCAGGCTCACAGGCTCTCAGAATAAAGGAAAAGGAGGTATATGCAGGTTCCCATTGACCAAGCCACGTATACACGTGGATTCATGGACCAAAAGGTGTGTATGCATATACATGCACTTTCATGCACAGAAAATCACGTACAGTTTCGAAAACTTGCTTTTTGGTCCTTGGTATTCGGACCTATGGTTTTGGACCATGGTATCATGTTCGAAGTGTTGAACCCAGGTATTGGTTCTAAGTGGTTTTGGACCATGGTATTGAGTAAGGCCTAAGACTATAAAAGGGGAAGGAGATCATTAGGCAAAGGGACTCAAGGATTGAATATCTCATGAAGAGCAAGATCTAGAATACTAGTCATTGGGCTATGGTCCATAGCTGGATCTGAATCAAGGAGGAACCTGACTGCTAGAAGAAGTTCTATTGATGGGTCAAGATCTTAAGGCTTGAAGAGAAGTATCTTTGTGTGATTTTGATCTTTTATATTGATCTTTAAATCTGATGATCTGGGTATAACTGATGTCTGAATAGTTGAAAAGGGTAAATTATCTTTTACAGACCTGTATGCAGGTTCAGCATAGCAAGGGCGCATATACACGCTGGTTCGATAATTCAAAATAGCGTATACACAGGTTTGCCTTAATATAGAAGCGTATGCACGCAAGTTCTACATATTGATGTAGCGTACGTCTCATAAAATATGTTTTAGCTACTTCTATTTATTGTTGCAGTGTTCTGGGTTCAAGATTGGCTTCTGGTTACCGTTACTGTATTCTGGTTACAACATTCAGAGAAGTGATTGTTTGATTCATTTTTTTGTTAGTGCAAAGGAGACTGGTTGTGCAGATATATTTGATGTTTGATTGATGTTATTGATGGATCCAATCTGAAAATTTATGAAACGTGGTCCCTTGAAGAAAAGAGAAGGTTGTAGCCTTTTGTAGGTCAGCACCTACGTACTAGTACATCAGCTAGTACAAGAGCTAAGGGGATTGTAGCTCCCTTCTAGGAGAAGGTGGAGAACGAGAGAAGGTTGTAGCCTTCTGCAGGTAGAAGCCTGCGTACTCGTATAAGACTGAACCAGTACATAAATATTGTAAAAAGAAATTTCTTATTAAAAGAAGATAGAGACGAATTGTAGCAGGTGGTTTTCACCCACATTGGGTTTCCACCTTATATCTTGTATTCATGTGTGTGATTACCTGTATTGTTTACTGCACTTAATTACTACTTTATGGTTCTGATACATAGATTAAGATAAGCTAACTAAATTAGAAGTCTACAAGATATACGTGGTTTTTCTCTAAACACAGTTGCATATATATGCAGGTTGAATCAACAGAAGTAGCGTATATCAATCTGTTTATGGAAATGAAAAATTGTTAAATTGCTAATACTAATTCACCCCCCCCCCCCCCCCCCCTCTCAATATTATTTCCAACAATTGGTATTAGAGGAGGTCCTTTAGAAGAAGCTTGATCGCTTGAAGGAAGATATATCATCATGAGCAACTACGAAAAAGAGGCATCCATCAGGCCACCAATCTTTGATGGGAGCAACTTTGTCTATTGGAAGGTAAGAACCACAGCCTATCTTCAATCTCTTGGTACAGAAGTTTTGGATATCATGGAAGGAGGATACACATTTCCATCAACAAATCCTACAGATACGGCTGGTAAAAAGCAGTATGAAACAAATGCAAAGGTTGTCAATACTCTATTGGGGAGTCTATCTCAATCAGAATTCGTCAAGGGTATGCAGCTCAGAACTGCCAAAGAAATATGGGACAAGATCATTCTAAGCTGTGAAGGAGACGATCAAGTAAAACATGCAAAACTACAATCTCCTAGAATTCAATATGAAACTCTCAAAATTCATAATGATGAAAGTGTGGCTAATTATTTCTTACGTATAGATGAGATTATTAATCGCATGAAAAACTTGGGTGAAGAGATAAAAGAAGTTACTTTAGTTGAAAAGGTTCTAATACCTTTGTCTTCTAAGTTTGAATAAAAAGTTTCTGCCATAGAAGAAAAGCAGAATCTTCAGAGTATTACCATGTCACAGCTGCACAGAATCCTAACTACTTTTGAAATGAGAAAAGAGGGTCCATCAGACATGAGAGAAGCCGCATTCAAAGCTTCAGGAAAAGGAGAATACAATGAGTCAGGACATACGTCAGAAGGAGAGGAAGAATCAAACTTTGTCAAGAACCTTCAAAGGGGTTCTGCAAGATTCAGAGGTAAGCTACCTTTCAAATGCTTTGCTTGTGGAAGAGTTGGTCACTATGCAGCCAAATGTCCTCATAAAGATAAGCTTGATAAAGGTAAGGAACCAGTTAAATGGAACAAAAAAAAGAACGTAAGTAAAAAGAGCTATTATACACATGAAGACAGTGATGGACATTCAAATAGTGATGAAGATGAACATGGTAATAATTATAGACTTTTGATGGCTTTTGAAGATGATGATTTCTTGGATGCTATAGATGAAGATGGTCTCTATGAAGAAATTTCTAAACTTAAAATTTGTTCAGAAGAAAAGAGTATGATTATAGATACTCTGACATTCCAACTTGCTGAAAGGGAAAAACACAATGAAAACTTATAATGTGAAATTGTGAGGTTTAGAAAAGATATTGAGAAAACAAAAGCTCTTAATCTTAGATTTGCTAAAGGATCTGAAACTTTAGATGATATTATCAAAGTACAGTGTTCTCCTCTAATCAAGACAGGTCTTGGATATACTGAAGAAGCATCTCAAGCACAGAAGCCATCCACCTCCAAAAGTTATCTTGATGTAGCAAGGAGAAGTGAACAGGTTGACAATCGTCAGCAAAGGCATAAAGCGGATCACCAGGTAAATCGGGCTCAATCTACTTCAAGGATGAACAAAAGCTACAACCAACCGCAGGTAAATCATTCTCAATTTGCCTTAAGAATGAATGTCAATGGAAACTACAATCACTTGGTCAGTGGATTTGATAATCACAGGAATTTCTTTAATGGCCAATGTTTCTCATGTCACAACTTTGGACACAAAGCTGCTCAATGTGTTGCCTACAAGACCATTATGACTAGAGAAGCACGAAATCAAAGGAGTGTGACTGGGATCATGAAGAGGACCTACAATAACTTTTCTGCTCTTGAAAATGAAATAGAATTCTCTATTTGTAACAACTTCGATCACGAAGATTCTAAATGTAGGAGTAAGTTTCAGAAAACATCTCAGAAGGAGCAAGCTTCATTGGGTCCAAAAACATGGAGAAAGAAAGAACCGCAAACAAAAAGATGTGGTATAGCCTTATATGTGGAAGGACAAGAAAATCAGTGGTACATCGATTGTGGATGCTTGAAACATATGACAGGTGATAAAGAAAAACTTCAGTCATATAGTGCCTTAGAAAAGGAAAGGAAGGTCTCATTTGGAAATGACACCCCTGCACTCATAAAAGGTAAAGGCTCTGTTCTTTTAAAAGAAAAGGTCAAAGCTAGAAATGTTATGTATGTTGATGGCTTAAAGAATAATATATTGAGTGTTAGTCAAATGTGTGATCAAGGAAATGAGGTAGTATTTCGATCAAATGGATGTATTGTTCGTGAGCTTGATACAGGAGAAACAGTGATCAAAGGCATAAGAACTCCAAATAATTTATACATACTCAAGGGAAGAAAGCAACAATGCTATCTAAGTAAAAATGATGAACACTGGCTATGGCACAAAAGATTGGGGCATCTAAGCTTCCCTCAAATAAGGAAAGCATGCAAATATCAGGTTGTTCGCAATCTTCCTGACATCAGAATTCCAGACAATACAATATGAAAATCATGTCAGTTTGGTAAACAAACCAGAACACATTTCCCTGAGAAGGAAGGATTAGCTAGTAAGTCACTTGAACTTGTCCATACTAATTTATGTGGTCCATGAAGGAAAAAATCACCTCATGGAGAAGAATACTTTATATTGTTCATTGATGAATTTTCCAAAATGTGTTGGATAGGACTTCTGAAGCATAAAGACAAAGCTTTCGAAAATTTCAAAGCCTTCAAAGCCCTGGTTGAAAATGAATCAGATTTTAAAATCAAATGCCTCAGGTCTGATCGAGGAGGGGAATTTACCTCGAATGATTTTTTCAACTTTTGTGAAGAACATGGAATAAGAAGGGAATTCTATACTGCAAGGACTCCTCAACAAAATGGAGTGGTAGAAAGGATGAATAGAACGGTTCAACAAATGGCTCGTGCTATGCTTGATGAGTCTGGAACTCCTGCAACCTTCTGGGGTGAAGCTGCATTTGCTGCCATTACTATTCTCAAAAAACAAATGTCTAGGTAAACAACACTCAAACTCCTCATGAACTTTGGTATGGTAAGACTCCTACTATAAAATACTTCAAAGTTTTTGGAAGCAAATGTTACATCAAAAGGACTGATGAAAAGCTTGGAAAGTTTGAACCTAGAGCAGATGAAGGCATTCTCCTTGGTTACTCTTCCCAAAGTAAAGGATATAAGTGTTACAATAAAAGACTTGGAAAAATTGTTGAAAGTATTGATGTGGTGATTGATGAAGCAGGCAACCAAAGCAGATAAAAACTGAAGATTTTAAATATGATGAGGACTATCCTTCAACATCAAATCAGACTAATGTTGAAGAAGAAACTTATGAGGCACTAGAATAACAGATAAGGATAGAAGAAAAGATTCCATCCAGGTACGTCCAGAAGAACCATCCAGAGACTCAAATTTTGGGGCAGAAAGAGGTAGGTGTACAAACAAGAAGAACTATTACAGAAGCTTCAAGCTATCTAGCATTGCTCTCCTCCGTCGAAGCACGAAATATAAGTGAAGCATGCAAAGATGAATGTTGGGTCAAGGCCATGAATGAGGAACTTGAGTAGATTGAAAAGAATAACACTTGGGAATTGGTTCCTA
>APFE030493005.1:7468-32203 GCA_000404065.3 Pinus taeda | reverse complement strand
ATAATTTAAATAATAAACATTACAATTTGCTAAAAGGAAATATTATACCATATACTACATTAAAAAATAGAAATCACCTCAAGTACATCTGGATGGAACCCAAGAGTCTAGAGTTCGTTTTTATTCTCCTCACACTCACAATGTATGGATCCTTGTAATTGAAACCTTTACAAGTGTAAAGCGAAAAATAATGATAATTACAACATGAATGGAGGTTCTTTCTGAGCGTAAAGCTAAAATTAGTGACAATAACAACATGAGCGAGAGGTGCTTTGTGAGCGTAAAGTGAAAGGTAAAGATAATCCACGACGTGAATGGGGGTTCAATTTTATGAACATCATGAACATGAAGTGCATCAATTACAAATCGGTGCTGCAAGAAGAGGAAAGTGTGTTTTTGATTCAATCTCGATCTAGTTGTTGAAAACTCCTTTACACACCTACACATGGTGATAACCAAACAATCAACACTACAAATTTCTGAAGATATAAATAGGTTAATGCTCAAGCTAATGAAAATCTATGTAAACCTTTCAAATGTACATGGATGGGGAAAGATAAATTGATACTTTGTATTAATGCAAAGTTAAAAAGAAGATTACATATAGGAATAATGTCACCTAGAGTGAGCTATGTAGACGAACTTCATGCTTGATCATGTTTGTTCACTGGGAGGGTTATATCCTCTTTAAGGCTCTCTCTTTGTCCTTGGTGCTAGTTGAAATAAATTTTCTCTTTAATGAATGGTGAAATGATTGATGTCAATATTGGCAAGGTACAACGAATTGATTGTGGTAAATAATTGACATCTTGAAATACACTTGTGCAACATAACCTCATACTCAATGAACCCCCTTAACACATGAGAGATCCTTGTATTTATAAGTTTTCTTGGAAATCAGAATATATACATGAATATCTAAATAGAGCTAGTCTTTATTGGAGCAATACTACCATGTGAGCCAATGTCATCCCTTAAAAGGAACAATTCCAATTCACCCTTTGTAATGTTCTCCCCAATTGTGGCCCAATATCATCTCTTATATTTGCACCTACACACAATAGTTCCCTACTTGGCCCATGAAGGCCACAACCCACAACTTGATCAAAAGACCTCCCTAGGGTTGGAACATGAGTATATGAATAAAGCCATGCCTTTACCAAAGTGGTAGTACCATGTGTGACAATGTCATTCTTTAAAATTAAACAATTCCAATTCACCCTTTGTACTACTACCCGCAATTGCGATAAAATGTTAGCTCTTCCCCACACACACATAGGAATACCCTATTGGGTTCATAAGGGCTACATCGTATAACTTGGTAGAAAGACCTCCTTGGAGTTGAAATGGAAAATGTTTCTTAAGTTAGCTCATGCAATTGCCTTTGATAACTCTAGTACCTCATTATAACTAGTGGAAACTACATGCAATAAGTGTTTCCAAGCTAAAAGTTTGCATTCAAACAACGTGCAACTTATTGGATTGTAAAATATATTGTGTTGATGATGTATAAGAATTGTGAATAAGTATTGAAAAATTGTATGCACAATATGTATTGCCTATTTCAATTGAAATACTAGAGAGCCATATTTTTAATCAATTTCGTATTTAATTTTAATTTTTATAAATAACTAAAACATTTATCATAAATTAATACTATATTATTGTAATATTACACACTCATAAATAAAACTTTTGAGAAAAATCATTTCTTCAAAATGAATATGAAAAAACAACACAATATCAATATGATTACAAAGAAATATTTATATTTCTCATTACCATAAACATTAATATATCATAATCCTTATGTCATTTGGGGCAACCACAAAGAACTAAATCATTTCTTCTCTCCATTATCATAAATTAATACTATATTAATGTAATATTACACACTCATAAATAATACTTTTGAGAAATTAATACTATATTATGGTAATATTACACACTCATAAATAATACTTTTGAGAAAAATCATTTCTTCAAATAAATAGAAAAACACAACACTATCAATATGATTAGAAAGAAAAGTTTATATTTCTCATTACCATAAACGTTAATATATCATAATCCTTAATCCTTATGTCATTTGGGGCAGCCACAAAGAACTAAACCGTTTCTTCTCTCCATGCAACATACTTTATTTTTATATCATCTGGGATAAACCACAAAAAAAACCCAAGTCTTTACTTTTCTCAATGCAATATACTTAATTTTTTAAAGATAAAAGCAACCCTAAAATTTATACCTCTACTATACCAGGATTGTGAAGGATCCCCTTCCCTGGATGACTACATTGAAGCTGGTAAATTCCTTCTTCCTTGAACCTTGGAATGGTGGGTGGCTCAGTCAAATGTCACCATAGTAGCTATTTTTTTGTTTTCAAATCAATCAAACTACCCACTAATATATAAAGCAGCAAACACATAAAATTAATAAGTCAATTCTTATACCATAAATAGCAATATGTCAATTCTTGTACCATAAATAACAATAAATTATTCGCAGCTGTTTACAGCTTTTACTGTCACAAGGGACAGAAAAAGTTAAATTTCATCGGTGAGCCGAAAACATTGATTTTCTATTTGTATATAGCACGGAAAATCATTCCAGCTGTCAGATGCAGTAGTCTAAAATCGTACAGACGCGAATATAGATAGGAGTTGTCTACTTTTTGGAGATTTCGGTGACGGAATCCGGCGGAAGAAATGAAGTTAAATCTTGATTTTTAGCAGTTAAAATGGTTTTTTAACTGCATATTTGGATTCAGCGCCCTGGAAAAGCCCTGGGAGCCATTGATTATGCAGAAACTAGCTATCAAACTTGGGATTCCAATGAATTGCTGCCAGATTTTGACCGGAAAAATCCGCCAGAAAAACATTCAAAAAATCACGTTATAGACTAATACATATACAGTCCCCGTTCACATTAAAGCACTGCAAAAGCAGAAAAGAAAGGCGTTAATTGCGGAGAAGCAGCAGGCGAATTGCGGCACAACTGACAGAAGAAGTCAGAAACCGTACCACCCATGGGATTAACTGCACTCGTTCACATTTAGCTTCTTTAATTATGCGTACGGATCTTCGGGCGTTGACGAAGTCTAGAGCAGTGTCGTATTACGTGTTCGTATGTCGAATTTTGAAAACATGGAAATTTTCAAATCTGTTGGCGTAGAAAGCGATAGTTTAGATGCTTTTGAATTTTTAAATCTGTTTAGGTTTTATATATTTTTTGAAATTGATGGGCTGGTACTAGACATAAACAAGTTGATAAGAAACATAAATCGGTGGATGAGATTTTTTTGTCTGTTAGGGGACATACTCTATTTCTCTTTGATTTGAACTTATGTCTTCATATGAGGAAGCACATTTTCCTAACCGTTAGGCTTAGTCAAACTTTACACTTAGATATAGTGATACTATCATTGTTGTAAGACATGCTATTAAACATATGAAAGATGTCATTTTGTTTTTATTATAAAATGAAATTATGAATCTTTTTTTAGTATATATATCTTAAGGATCAAGAGTTTGGTCGTAGTGGATGTTCACCATAAATGTTATCTTGTAATGTGTTTCCTTGAGCATTACTGATGCAAGAAGGGTTCCCTTTAGCATTCACCAATGAGCAATTATGTAACTACTATTTGGGTAAATCCACTATGAGAAAGAGATTATGGCCATCTTGCATGCAATGGAGACGTAACATGTGTACCTCATAGGGCAAAGTTTCTAGATCAAGACTAACCATCATAGTCTGAAGTACTTCTCAAACAAAGGTTATCCTTACCAAAGCAACATAAATGGGTCACGAAGCTACTATGGTAAGATTATGAGATTATCTATAAGAATGATAAAGAAAATGCAGTAGTTGATGTCTTATTCCAACAATTTTTGGATGGTGGATCCGTCTTTATTTTATCTCTACATATTTGAGGTTGGCTTGAGGAAGCCCATCCAAAATGGTTAGTAAATGACACTATCATTCAACTCATCCACATAATTTAGGAATATACCAACCCTCATAAGGAGTAGCTAGATATCTTGCAATACAAAGGGTACATTGTTTTAATAAAGGATTCTTCCTTAAAACAAAGAATCTTAGAGGAATTTCATTCATCGCCTACAATTAGTCACTTTGGATTTCATAAAACATATGAAAGAACTAAGTACCAATTATTTTGGGTGGGCATGAAAGGAGTTTTTTGTAACTTGTGATACCTACCAAAGAAACAAAGGGGAGACAATAAAGATACTAGGGGCATTGCAACTGCTACTTATCCCGACACATATATGGGCTAACATTGTTATGGATTTTCTAATCAGACCTCCAAGAGTAGGTCACAAATCTGTGATCTTCATGGTAGTTGGCTGTCTCTCCAAATATGCTCATTTTTGTAGAAATATAGTTATAGAATTGCAATTTCTCAAGAAGTTTAATCTAAAATCAAGAGACACAATTCTACTCTACTACTTTGCAGAATTCAATTCACAATTTAGAACAACATTCGCAAACATGCAATAAGAAAAACCACGCATGCACAATATTTTTCTAGGGGAACCCAACTAGGACAAACCCCTCAAGCCTCTTTGCATTAATCAAATGAATAAAGAATGTATTACAATTGCTTTCCCGCTCTAAGAACAACCTGCAAGTGAATAACATTTCTCCCCTACTCACTAAGAAACTTTGACCCAGACTTAGTCCATTTTTTCCTTTGCTTGAGCCCCTATTTCCTTGCACAAATCATGAGGAATTAGGCCCTATTATTTAGGAATTTTCCTCCAATTGATTGTGTAATTCCCAAGGTTGATCATCTGGTTGCATGCAACACCTATACACTCCAAAATAGTGTACAACCGATGTTACACTGCCTTGGAATATCCACCACAGCTGAGGAACTCGAATTCCTTGCATGTACTAGCTATTTTGAGATGATTGATTAGTTAACTAGATGATCACTAAGTTAGATTGTTGTCCCACTACACAACTGACCTTCCACTAGTTCTATCAATAGTTGGAACTAATTTAACTAAAATGACTAAAAAAATTGACTTTGATTGCTACAAATTAGCAATCACACATACTTAACTGAACTCCAAGCCCTCTAACTTCAATTTAATGAGTAAAATGAGTGACACAAGCCATGTCACACAAGTTAACTACCTCCAAGTTGTTTGTTGATGTGGAAATTTTGAATTCACTCAATTTGACTAAGGCAAAGTCAAATTGATCTTTCTTGCTACATTTTTTCAACATTCCCTCTTAGCAAGAAAGGGATTTTCAACCACCCCTATCTTGCACCTCAGGAATGTATTGTAGCACTACCTCTCACTGTTGTTGCTGCTACTGCAATAACTACAACTGAGAAGCATAAAAAAAAAAAAAAAACATTAAATCAACTGCGTCTGCAACCGTCTACTGGGAAAACTATGTTGCTGCTGACTCTGCTATTAAGCTTCTTGCTCATTTGTCAACATTGCTCTGCACTCCTCAATATTTGATTGACATTGATCGTCATGTTACTGAATATTGTGGGCCCATGTAGCAAAGTAATGATCCATGAGGAGAACACCTCATGGATCCTTCCCAAATTTATGCAACTTTGGGACTAAGGATCTACATCGCCCCACCTCACTCCTCGAGGTATAGTTGCATGCCTGGAAAAATCTACCTCTAGCTTGTAGAGGTTTCTCACTTTGACTCCAATTAGCTTCTCTTTCCTGGTAGCTACATGTCTCAGAAAGGCTTTCCCTTGACTGAAAACCACATCATAGCCACGATCTTCCAAAACTGCTATAGAGATGAGGTTCTTCTTCAGCCCCGGTACAAACATAACATCTCTAAGGCGAAGAGGGGATCCCGACTCCATCTCAAAGGTTATTGCACCGATCTCAGTAGCATTGTACCTTTCGTCGTCCCCATATTCAATATGCATATGTATATCTTTCTACTCTATGCCACTGAAAAACTTTCTACGCCCTGTCATGTGGAATGAGGCACATGAGTCCAAGTACCACACACTCCCCATTACATGTTGGCCATGCATGCGATCAGGGTGAAGTCTAATTCGGATTGTGCCAGTGCATGATAGTAGTGAAGAATTGATCTACTGGGAAAACATGCCACCCAAATATGCCACATGAGAACTAACCATGATCCTATAACAATTTCCTCATCATCAACCTTAAGGACAACACTACTTGTGAAGAGTAAGTGCATGATAGGAACCCTAACCTCCCCACTTTAAGTCTGCATAGGAATTAGCTATTTTTTGTATGAAATCATCTTCTCTCAATAACACCACCCATTCGATAGTAGTGGATAGTTATTTAATGTAAAATGGTCCACTTTATAAGGCCCACTAGGTGGTTGGTACCCATTAATCAATAATGAGACCATAAGCAGTTAGGGTTTCTTCTATGGAAAAATTATTTTAAGAGATAGGAGACTATTTAATTTTTATCTCGTGCTGTGTATTAGGAGCTATGTTCAATGAAAGACCATCCCACCTTAAGATGAAAGTGAACATTATTTTCCTCCTCCAAATTATTAATATACATGGGTAGTTAATAGATTTTTTCTTATTGTATCTTGTTTATGGTTATTATGCAATCATACTGTCTATTTACCTAGTTGTGTTTCAATTTCTAATGGTTAAGGAACACTACACAAATGGTTGCATGCTTTTATGTTGTTTGTTGCTGCAATTTTGTTTATTTAACTTATGCACCTTTTTTCTCTCATTAATTAGTGTAGGAAGCATATTTTGCACCTTTTCTTCTTTCCATTTGGTATCAAACCTTGATCACCTTGATCTAAGGTGTTAGGGACAAGTATTTCTGATCTAATCTTGGTTTGAGTGGGAGCTTGCGCAAAAGGAAATCTCAGGAAATAATGCGAACACACACACACACATATAAATTAGAAAGGGAGAAGTTTAATGGCACTAAAATTGATTTGTGAAAGTTCAAAATGGAGGATATTCTCTTAGATTGAGATATATGGGTTGTAGTATCTAAAACCAAACCCACTAGTATGAAAGATGAAGAGTGGGCAATGTTGGAGAGAAATGTGAAAAAACCACACTAACTCTCTAAAAGAAGTTGGTATATTTGTATTAGGCTAAATCCTTGGTTAATAAATTTTTCTATTTAAAAAAGTTGTTACCCTTGAGCATGGGTAATGATTCTATAGTTGAAAACATGAATGCATTTAATACTATTATGACCTAGTTTATCCCCATGGAATGAATATGGATGAGGAGGATTATTTAATGATCATTTTGTGTACTTTACTAGATTCATTAGACAACCCAGTAATGACCATTGGAAGCATTGTAAAAGACATTAGTGTTTGATGAGGTCATCGTTGTTACTCTTAGAGGAGGTGAGGCAGAAAGCTTCTGAGTTCACCAATGAGACCTTGGTTGGTCATGGAAGATTGAAGGGAAAAGGTAAGAAGATATAAAAGGATAGATCCAAGTATGTTGGGAAGTATAATTCTCCTAGAATGTCCAAGGAAAAATGTTGGAATTGCAGCAAGGTCAAACATTTCAAAAGGGATTGTAAGGAAGAGGAAAAAAATAATAAGAAGGAAAATAATTATTTTTATGATGAGTTTGAAAAAGATTCTCAAGAGGATGGTGGAGATGCCTTTGTTGCACCTTTGGAAACCCATGCAAGCTAGAGTGCATGGTTGAGATTATGGAGCTTCCTTCCATGTGACTTCTCATTAGCATTGGTTTTTAATATATGAGATTTATGATGATGAGATGGTATACTTGGTGACAAATATCTTCTCAACAAAGTTGACCATTATAGAGTCTTGATTAGGTTCCTTGATGATAGAGTGAAGGGGATCAATGACGTTTTATGTATTTTAAGTTTGGCATGGAAAATACTATAAGAAAGCAAACTTAATGATGTGGGTGAATATGTTTTTTTCTCTGGCAAAGCATGTAAAAAGGTTTAATGAGCTATGGTGCTCGCTAAGGATGTCAGTGTGGGAACTTTGTTCTAGGTTGGCGCATGCATTATTTAATGTGATAGTTCTTTTATTTCCACCTTGGAAATATTTGTGGGATCTATGCCTTCACATTTAGAATACATATCTACTTTTGATGATCATGCTTTCTCGGTACCTAAACAAGATCTTTCTTTAAAAAAAAATCTACCTATAAAGAAGACAATGTTAGGGCACCAAAGATGGGTCATATAGGTGAGAAGGCCCTATGAGCCTTGAAAAAAAAATATCTTATTGATGGATTCAATTATTGTGCTCTTGAATTTGATTTTTTTAAACCATTGCAAGGAAAATGGATTTGTGTTCAATTTTATTCTAATCCTCACAAATCTTCGAAGTTGTTGGACTTAATTCATTCTAACATATTTAGTCAAGTTAAACTACCTTTCATTTACAAGGCTTAATTCATTCTAACATATTTTGACTTAATTCATTCTAACATATTTGGTCAAGTTAAACTTCCTTTGATTTCCATATTTGGACTTAATTCATTATAACATACTCAGTTCAGTTAAAGTTCCTTGATTCATAATGCTTTGTTTTATGTGTCATTCATTGATGGTTTTTCTAGAAGGGCATGGATAAATTTTTGTTTAATATTTTTATTTGGTTTAAATCTTTCTTGGAAAACCATATTGGCAGGAATATTAAGGTGTTGATGACTCATAATGTTGGTGAGTTTTTTTTGTAGAGTCTAATAAGTCTTATAAAGAGAATGGCATTGAAAGGTGTAACACAACTCCATATACGCTTAAACAAAGTGGATATGTAGAACAAATGAATAGAAAGTTTATGGAGAGAGCTAGAATTATACTTAGAGAAGAAGTTTTGGGAAAAAGTGGTTGTTATTGCATGTTACTTGATTATCAAGTTTTCCACATTAGCTTTTGTGGATAAGGCCCCTATGAGTCTAGGATGAGTAAGAAGCCCGGGGTTCAACATCTTCATGATTTTGGTTATGAGGCATATGTTGGGTATATATTATATTATTTGCATGAATATCCCCACACATGATTCATATACGTTGGGTGCAATAGGGGGGGTCATATTGGGGATCAAAGCCCCCATAAAAAAGGCAATTTTTTTGCTATATTATTGGTAGTTTTCAACACACAATTTTCACTTTTAGCAGTTTTTTTGCACATAGTGGTTTATCCCATGGCTTTGTAATTTTTCTTATGAAATTATTGTTTTAGTCGAGATTAATGGATTAGGGATTTGTGATATTGTCGGATCATATATTCCGCATTGTAAAAATGAATTTGATTTGATGATAAAAAAATTAGAGGTGTAGCTCTAGACTGTTGGCTAGTTTTCTTGGATTGGGTTTCCAAGGTAAATCTCTATGTAATATGTGATCGCCATTATATTAATTTTATATTTATTAAGAATTTGTGTATGCATGAAATTATTATATAAGGTTTAAATCTTACAACATATGCTAATGTACATAAGGAGGAGTGACAAAAGTTGGATAGCTAGTTTGTGAAATTTATTTTCATTAGCTAGGGCATTACTGTCAAAGGGTACAAGCTTTGGGATCTATATATGGAAATTTTTGTATAGAGGGAATGTTTTTTCTAGAGAAGTTAAGCTTTCTCCCACCATGGCGTAGTTAGAAGAGGATGAGAACAAGTTAGTGGTTCAACTACCACTCAAGAATGAGAAATATGAACTAGAAAATAAAAAAGAAGCTCATCATGGAACTAATGATGAGGAGGGTTTAGATAGTCCATAATAGGAGGAAGAATATCCACGTCAAACTTTAAGTAGGTCCACTTGGTAAAAAACACAAACAGATAGATATAATTACGATCATTTAATTTTAGATGTATAATTGCTTTATTTACTAACATTGATGAACCTAGAATTGTGATACATTCCATGGAGATGGAAGATGGAAGATAAGGAGTCTTGGAGATTGGCCATGGATGAAGAAATGAAAATAGTGATACATGAGACTTGGTATTACTACGTAATGGATAGAAACCCATTAGAAGGAAATGGTTGTTTAAAAAGAACATCAATTTATATGCAATTTTGAAAAGCACAAGGCAAGGTGTAAAGGGGTATTTCTAGGTTGAGGGGGTCATAATGGGGATCAAAGCCCCCATAAAAAAAGAAAAAAATAGGCAATTTTTTTACATCTATTCTTGGTAGTTTTCAACACATAATTTTCACTTTTAGTAGTTTTGTGGCACATAGTGGTTTATCCCATGACTTTGTAATTTTTCTTATGAAATTATCGTTTTAATTGAATCAAGATTAATGGATTATGGATTTGCGATATTTTTGGATCATATATTGTGCATCGTAAAAATGAATTTGATTTGATGATAAAAAATTAGAGGTGTAGCTCTAGACTGTTGGCTGGTTTTCTTGGTTTGGGTTTCCAAGGTAAATCTCTGTGTAATATGTGATTGCCAATATTTTACTTTTCTATTTATTAAGAATCTGTGTATACATGAAATTATTATATAAGATTTAAATCTTACAACATATGTTAATGTACTTAAGGAGGAGTGACAATAGTTGGATAACTAGTTTGTGAAATTTATTTTTATTAGCTAGGGCATTACTGTCAAAGGGTACAAGCTTTGGGATCTATATATGGAAATTTTTTGTTTAGAGGGAATGCTATTTTTAGAGAATTTAAGCTTTCTCCCACCATGGCATAGATATAAGAGGATGAGAACAAGTTAGTGGTTCAACTACCACTCAAGACTGAGAAAGATGAACTAGAAAACAAAGAAGAAGCTCATCATGGAACTGATGACGAGGAGGGTTTATATATTTCATAATAGGAGGAAGAATATCCACATCAAACTTTAAATAGGTCCACTTGGAAAAAACACAACCAGATAGATATATTTACAATCATTTGATTTTAGATATATAATTTCTTTAATTATTAGCATTGATGAACCCATAATTGTGATACATTCCATGGAGATGGTGTTAGGATATTCCGACACATAGGAAATAGTTAAGTATAACTTGGTCTAGTGTAGAGTTAGGTAAAGTGTGTTTCTTTACTATGTACTTTTGTAAATTACAATCCAACGGTCACAATATGTAGTGATCTGACGATTCATTCTCTCCTCAGTATTACCGACACTTGATCCATGGCTTAACACCCGATTGGTCAATGATCTCTATTTAAAGAGCATGGAGGTTCATTTGTAGGTTATCTGTTCATGAGAGAAGCTTATGTAAAATTTCATTCTTTTATTAATAAATTGCCTGAAGTGGCCGCATTGGCTCAGGTCGTGGACGGTTCCCCTCTTTGAGGGTTTTAACCACGTCAAAAATACTGGTGTATTGATCTATGAACTGTTTGTGAGCGGTGTCCTTTGGTGTTCTATCTGAGGAACTTACCCTATAAATTCCAACATTTCCTGTGCACCAATGACTTCTTCAGGCTTCACCATTCATGTACTCTGAGCCCTTGATGTGGAAGCTCTTGAATTTGCAAAGCACTTTCTCACCTCCATAAAATTTTCCTTTCCCTTATGCAAATAAAATCTAGCATCTTTGTCAGCATACTTGCGCACCCATATATTTTCTTTTGGTTGTTTTCCTGTGGCTTTGTCTTTCCCTGTATCTATACTAATTCATGTAACAATATTAACATTGGGCCCATTTTCGCATGGTTCTGATCTCATCATCTGGATGTTTTGAGTGGGTTGTTGGTTCTTATTCTCTTTCATATTTGTGACGAGCATGGGACAATCTTCTATAACATGGTAAAACTGTCAGAAATATTGATAAGAGGGGTGTCTTGGGTTTTGACAATCTCGCACAAAGTGGCTTGGTTCCCCACAATCGTAATAAATAATCTATCTATGATCCCTTCCAGCTCCTCCCCCTCGTCCTTTTCTTCGTCCTTGAAACCCTCTGCGTGCTGTAGGTGTGCCTTGATCCTACTGAGGGCGTGTCTCAGCCTGTACTCTATATGTCAGAGTTATGTCCATCATTAGCTCATAGCTTCAAAAATTATGCTTATCATGGCCTACAAACTTACAGAAATTGCAGAACATTGTGGCGATTCTGTATAAACTTTTGCAACAAATGGAAATTGTTTGTTGAATGTTTTCTTGTTATCTGGCAGATAGCGCACCATGGCACCACACTGTTACTTAGCCCAACAAAATTTTTTTGGCTTCAGGGGGATAAGACCTGCCCCAATTAGATAATTATGATATACTGGGAAATGATCCTTCTCGTGACCATGCCCTTTGCACTTAAAGCACCATACTTCTGCGTGAGCCTAATTTTGGATATCTTTTCCCTTTTTGAGATCTTGCAACTCGATATGTAGGCTAGCCAAGCTTGACTGAATATGTTGCACTCCCAAATTCGTATCCTAAATAGGAGAAGCCTCCAAGTTCATAGAAATTTCTAGTGCTTTAGCCTATGGTCCAACTTTCTGTTGTGATAATGGAAATATCAAATGAGGTAAAAATGAAGCAATATACCAATCCTTATGTTGCTCATCCGAGATCTGTAGGTTAAGCTATTGTAACAAACATTTTAGCCTTTGATCAAAACCCCATGTAGATTCATTCACCTTCTGCTTAATTTCTTTGACCTCAGTCACATAATGGACTTGAGACTTTGATTTTCTGAATTCATTATTCAGTGCATCTTTTTTTCTTTCAATGACACAACTGGATGGGTCGTATTGTACTTAATATACCAACTTAGTGCCCTATCTTGAAATATTGTGACCAGTTATGCTTTCTTCAGATTGTCATTCGTTATTTGCTGTGACTTCCACACAACATTTGCTACAAACCAAAATTGATCAGGGTCTTCTATTCCTAGCCCCTTGAATATTTTCATATTCATAGTGTTCACCATATTGAATAGTTAAGGTGGAGGTGTAGGTGTGTGAGGTGGAGGTGATAGCAAAGGTGGAGTGGATGGATGTGGTACTCCCGCAATACCCTGATCTATCATTTACACCACACTTTAAGGTGTCTTTAGGCTAATACTTTCTTCATTGCTATTAGATGCTCCCAACAAAGAACTGTACTCATCACTTGAATCTAGATATGTTCTGAATGGTCTCTCACTTCGTGTAGCTCCATTCAAGTCTCGTCTAAACATCAATTTAATGGCATAACCCATTTCTCACACAATAGCATTTTAATCCAAGTTTTGGAGACTTTATATACATACCTGTTGGTCCTTTGAAAAATCGGAGTTCAGCTTTGCTATAACTGACAGATGTGTCAATCGCGAACTCAGCAATAAATCCACCCAAAATACTATTGATCCAATAATCTACAACCTTCATGACCTTATTTTATGATCCTTCTAGGTGCTGCACTAGCTCTAGAGTACACACAATAGGGTTATCCAACTTCCAGATAGGTTGACCTTATGCCAATTTAGCGAACCATTGATATAATTCACATGGAAAAGAGAATAAGAAAACTTCATGTTCCTCTATATATAGGTATCTCTGCAACCACTCTTCTTTCGATAGGCATGGATTCCTATTTTCTTGAGCTGCAAACTCGTGCAACTTTCGATCTATCCACTTTTCAATCTCCTTCTTAGTCGGTATCAATTTATGCCACATCACACATTCCTAATATAGATCTCGGTCACAAAAATAGAACCATTTGTTGGCTATAGGGTGCTTGGACCCAAGTTCAGAGTTAGTTGCGCTAACCAACAAAACCCTACACTACCGACCCTTTTAGCAACAACCTACATAGCACAGGCTATAGTCTCACCTGAGGCAGTATTGGGGGATGCTAGAATTAGGTTTCTACATCCAAAGGACTATGTGATGTGTTTCTATCAAACTTAGCGCTTTATCTCGACCTTCGTTAACCCTAACCCTTAAAACCCGAAAATTGCAACAATTAGTAGTTAACGTATTTATACCCTCACCGACTATGCTAAACATGCATAACATCATTTAAATATGCATATCTATGTCTTTGTGAATCTATTGAGTACTTTTCCTCATTAATTTCATTCAACAGATAAAAAATACAACAAATTCAAAGAGAAGCAGTAAGATAAACATACACAGATAATTCCTCAAAACAAGTATTTATTATGTGTATATATTCAATTATAGTCCTTTCCAACCCTACGCATAGAGTTGTAGGGGCCCGCACACTTAGCTACGGACTTACTAAGGTCTCCGCACACACTACTGTAGGAGCCTCCCCCTTTTCCTCAGTAAAGAACATAAAAGACAGACCCATATCCTTCTCTTCGATGCTCTTAGTTATCTCTATGACTCTTCTATGACTTTCTTTTATATTATTCTTCATTATAATACCAACGTCAACAAACCATGGGAGATTCACAAAATATCTTGACTCTTAACAAAATAAGGGGCTTTGACCTTCTAAAAGCCCATTTGACTCCTATCAACCTGTGCTACTCGTGCTCCTCTCCTCAAAATGTGGAGAGTTTACAATATTTAACAAAATTTTACAAAGTTTGACCCCAAGGGACCCCACCCCAACAATGAGCTGTCTAAGGTGAAATATTTCCCTAGTTGCCAAATTTAAATATGAACTACAAATAATACACATCCTTTCTTGCTATTACGCTTTTCCTACATAGTTGTAACCATTCTCACTGATGTAGGATTCTTCTTACCCTACAAGATTTTGCTCTCTCCATCATCATCCATGCACTCAATAGACTTATCATAGAAATCTAATATAGTCTTGTGAATGTACAACCAATCCATACCCAAAAACATACTTTATGATCCCAATGGAAGCACATTTAGATGCAATGATGTAGACATACCTTTTAGCTCAAATGCACAAGATCTTAGCCAATGATGAACTCTTTTCTTAGTACGTGTATCCAATTGCACCAACCAAGACTCTGAATGCACTTCTTTATTCAAGCAACACTTATCCACCAAGTCAGGGTTGATATAACTATATAAAAAATAGAAACAACTTTATCAATCAAAATAGAAACAACTTTATCAAAAATATTACCTTCCATCTTGATAATAGATGCCTGGTGATCCAAACTACCTATTATCCAATGCTGCATAAATTCGAGGAATACTCTGTCCAACACCCCAACTATTTGTGCCTCCTAAGAACTATGAATCTGCAGTTTACCATCGTGATGCTATGGACAATCTCTTTTGTGATGATCCTTGCCATAATTCTAACACTACAAAGGATTATTGCCATCACCGTTGTTCTACTCCTTCGACTGAAATCCCTGTCCTTTGTCAAACTACATTAAACTTCTTGTGTGGTACTACATTCTTCTTGTCATTTGTATCTTGAGGTTTTCCTCTCTTTTCTAGTATTGTTTAGAATCGGCCTTTCACTTCGATTTATCATAATAGTTCTTTGACTTTTTTATGGATTCCTCCAAGGATCTAGGCTCATCAAACTCAATCTTGTCTTTAAATGATACCTACAACCCACTGATGAATCTCTCGATCTTTGCTTTCTCCTATTTAATATAAGGAACATATCTCAAAAAATCCAAGAATCTAATAGTATACTCCTCATCAATCATAGATTTGATCTCCAACTCATAGAGCTCCTTTTCCCTTTCATCATAGTATCTTTCAGATAGATACTTCTTCCTTAAAAGTCTCTTGAACTCACTCCAATTCAGCTGCTCTTCTCGAATGCCTCTACATTCTTTACATCTTCCCATCAAATTTCTTCTTTTCCTTTAAGACAGAAACTAGTTATATTGCCTTTCATATTTTCTAAATAATCATGCAGTCTGAAAAAATTATTCATCCCACGAAACCAAGCTCCTACATCTTGTGACTTATTCATCTCTCCATCAAATTTAGGAGGCTTTGATTTCTTGAAATCCTCCAGCAAGTACTAATTCTCACTCCTCCTATATGGATGGTGACCATGATGACAATGATGTCTCTCTAAAATAGAACTAGAATATAACCCACGATCATTACCTCTCCTATCAGGTGTATCCAAGAACCTACCATCCTTGACTGTGTCATCCCTATCAAACTTGTATCCTATTTGAGACCTGCTACAATATGACCCATTGGTCCTTTTCTCTTGTCCATGACTAATCTATGGTTGTCCATGTCTCTGCAAATATGACACACTCTAAAGGATAACTGCATTAACTCCCACTTGCTTCTCCTTTTCCCTGGCAAGTCTTTCCTGTGACTGAATGATCCTGTCATTATCTGCCTAAAAACTTATTATCTATGCTTTCAAAATTCTCAATTTATCTACTATGTCAAGGGAGTACTCATCACCATGTTGCTAATTTGATCTATAGGGATAGTGACGTGAATTGTAGTCCACCATTTGACTAGTCATCTTTGATATTGTTCTTTCTACAAACATACCATGTCACATAAATCATATATAAACATAATCCAACATACCTCAGTGTAGTTCATGGGATGCTATATCATATATACAATCAATCCATATTAGCACAACATATATATATATATATATAAGGAATTCAAAATAATCAACCTATACATGAGGACACAACTGCAACAATGGCCATCACTAGTCATGAATAACAAACACATAGACAACTAACATTATTGTGTGACAAACACATTCTGCCCATCCAACCCAAGTATTTGAAATTGGGAGCTCTGATGCCACCTTGTGGTATCAGATATCACCCAAAGAGAACAAAACCTCACTCTAATACCACCATGTAACCACCCTTCCCATATTTACCCAATTTCACTAGCCTGCCAAGGTAAACATGAGACAAAGAGTTATTATGACATGACCTGACCTCCAAGATCCAATTAAGGAAGTGGAGCCTACAAACTGGCCACAAACTAATAACTCACAACATCCCTTAGGGCTACAGGACACTCTGGGGAAAAGGAACACCCTAGGTGACCAAACCCCAAGCTGGGGTTAAGTTTCTCCAACTTAATCCCCAACTGCATGCATGAAAATGCCAGGGTGTAGTTGAAGGCCTCCAACTACACACACAACACTGCCTGAGTGTAGTTGTGACCCAAATTTCCCAGTTCAGAGGGTGTGGTCCCGAGATTTAAGCCATAATTCCAAGTTAGTATCCATACCACTGCTTAGAACTATCTGAGACTTCTCAAAATCATTATTGACATGACAACAAATCTAATTATTCAAACTTAGAGGTAGCACATGACCTAAAACATCTAGAACATAATAAACATTCCATCAAACAAATGGAAAACATGTAAGATACATGTCATGAATGCATATATGATCATAGGAGTCTGAAACTTATATGAGAATCACCAAGAAGGTATAATTCCCTTTCATAATAGCTGCAATAAAATTTGCTAGTCCATGCATTAACCAACCATTCATACATCCATCAAAACATGTCAAGATCCATAATTAATATACATCACATAACCAACATATAACCAACAAATAACCAACATAGAAACCATGACAAATCAACCATAATATGACCAACATAATCACTACAAATGCTCATAGATCACAATAAGGAAATGTCTCATATTAACATATGAAAATTCCAACCAAGTCAATGAATTCGATGTACCACTTGAACACAGATTGGGCTGAACCAAATCTGTCTTTCAAACAATCACCCCCACACCATATTCCAAGAATGAATGTGGGATCTCATGGAATAAACCATACAAAACTAAACCAGTGCTTCTACAGGAAAAAGCACCTCAATCCTTAACCAATGATTTGATCTAGGTGGATATTTGTGGCCACCCATCTATTCCACCTTGACCTCCAGTTGTTTTTGTTTGTTTCCTTGATTATCACAACATTTACTTTTTTTAGCAATTTTTCTGGCCCTACAGTTCTGGAGTTGTTTTGACCCCGTAAATGAATTTTTTTTTAGGTCCAAAGCAAGCTCATAGTCATAGATAGGGGATTGTGGAAAATCATATAGTACTCATAGATATATTTCCAGTAAGGTATCATATGTGTGAAACAAAGATCATATGAACAAGTTATGACCCCAAGAAGTTGGCTACCCAATTAACCCCAACAGGGCCCACAAACTCTTGACGTTTCATCTTCTGGGGTTAGGGTTTTGGTTGTTTATGGTTTTCCTTTATTGTTCAATAATAAAAAGGCCCTTGAGCCTCATTGTAACACAGTTGAAGGGCATGTAGCTGGCACATCTCTTATCAGAGATAAGATACCATTGCTCGAGCTAGTTTATTTCCAATTTGTATGTAATCATATTTCAGTTCTTTCATATTAATGAAATGAAGTTCTATTTCTACTCCAATTTTGTGTTTATGTTTATATCTATATTTTTTTCATTCCTGCATAAGTCTAGATCAATGGTATCTGAGTGATTTACTCTTTTTATTTTTTTCTTTGTAAGTCCCCAATGGTGTCAAGGTATAAGAAGTTAGGGCTCGAACTGGTTGAACCTTTGCAAGACTAACCTTGTAAAATCCAACGACCTCCCATGGCGGAAGAAAAGAAAGAAGTGGGAGCAGGAGATCCTCTCAAAATACTCCTCAAGGAAGTCCTCGAGTGACAAAGGAACATGATGATGGATAAATTTACTCAGATCCATCTATGTCTACCCACAGGAGACGCATATTCATCTAGCAGCCACTCTGGAGGCACGACTCCTTTTAAGGTACAAGTTAACTTTGAAATTTCCATATTTGAAGGTCAGATAGATGCAAACGATATAGATAGATGATTAAATATATTGGAAGGATATTTTTTGGTTCATGAATTTTCTTGGCAGTAAAATATTACTTTTGGACTCCTCAAAGTTGCCTCCCATGTCAAGGAATGATGGGAAACCTACTATGAACAAAAGGACGAGAGGGAATCCTTAATGTTTTTAGCTGCACCCACTTGGAATTATTTTTGAGACACCATCAAGGAACAATATTACCCTATTGGGAGCTATGAAGATAAATACATAAAGTGGACCATGCTTCGATAGCGAAGGGGCCAATATGTGCCAGAGTTCATAAATATTTTTCATATCCTTTGCACGAATTTGGTTATCAAGGATTCTAAGAGGAATTTGTTACTCAAGTACCACAACTATCTACCCAAGTACATCTAGGATGAGATGGAGTTCTTGTACATATCCTTGCTTGGCACCTCCTTGCTTGGCACCATTTATAGATACATTTTCAAGATCGAGCATGAATTTAAATAGAAGAAGCGATACTTTGGATCTATGAATCTAAGCCAGTGGAAAGGCACCCCCAAACTACAAAACAAAGGAAACAACCAAGGTAGGGTGACCCAGGAAAACCTGTTGAAGCTGCAAGAAAAGAACAACACCATGAAGACAAGGAAGGTCATAGGGAAATGGTGTGAGTTCCATGAGATCCACACCTACAACAAAAGTGAGTGTCAAGACAAACAATCACTAGTGGCTGAGATGAAAGCTTCCAAATTAGATGCATGTTTCGACCTTGAGTCAGAAACTGACAAGGGGAATGAAAAAGGGAATCATATTATTGGTGCGGATCCTAGTGCCATCGTTTCCACCACCAAGATCCAGAATATTGAGCCCAAAGATCTAGAATATTAACCCCAAAGATCAATAGGAGGGGGAGCGGCTCTTCCACTCATAGATGTGGGTGAAGGGTTCTCTGCTACAGTTGATTGTCGATAGTGGAAGCCAAAAGAACCTCATTTTAGTAGAGTTAGTGAAGCAATTGGACCTACTAACCACACCACACCTATATTTGTACACCATCAGGTGGATTCACTAAGGGCGAGATCTCTGCATCAACCAATAGTTTCACCTTCCCTACAAAATCAAGCACTTCATAGATGAAGTAATGTGTGACATTTCTCCTCTTGAAATTTTTTATGTATTACTATGCCAACCATACTTGGGGAAGTGACATGATGTGTATGAGTCTATTCCTTGCACTATCATTATTTATTTGGGAAATACATTATATAGGATATTGAAGGTAGCACCTCCTACGACCATCAATTTGATCTTTGTGAAGCAATGGAGTAATATAATTTCCCAAACCAGGAAATTTGTCTCCCTTATAATTTTCCCTCAAGGAAGAAGAAGATTGTGGACACATCCACAACCTCCATACAGGACTCCTCCACATGGCAACAATGGATGGACAAGGTCATGGAAGAGTATAAGGACATCTTCACCTCACCCACAGGGGTACCCCTACATTACCAAGTCAAGCACTCCATCAATCTGAGCTTGGGCTTGCCTCTATGCAACAGACTAATCTACCGATGCTATGTTCTAGAGAATAATGAAAATAAGAGGTAGATTTAGGAGTTTTATTGACTATTGGGTAATGAATAAGATCATTGTCTAGAATAGGTATCTAATCTTGCAGATACATGAACTTCTGGACCAGCTAAAGGGGCCCAAATATTTCAACAAGATTGACTTGAAATCTAGGTATCGTAAGGTATCGACTAAACCCTTCGATGTGTGGAATATTGCCTTCAAATCCAAGGAGGGCATTTTAAAATGGTTGGTCGTGTGTTTTGGGTTGACCAATGCCCCCCACAACCTTCATGTGGATGATGGATGACACCTTGTGGCCCATTACCAACTTGTTTGTGGTAGTGTACCTAGACAGAATCTTGATCTTTAGCTGGAGTTGGGAAGAGCATGTACACCATATCTGACAAGTCCTCCAAACCCTGCGACAACACAAATTATGTGCCAATTTCGAAAAATGCACTTTTGGTATAACCTAGGTTCAATATCTAGGGTGCATCATCGATAAGCAGGGTGTGCATCTGGACCTAACCAAGATACAAGTTATTTGAGATTGGCCAACCCCATCCACTTTAACAGAGCTCCACAACTTTCTAGGTCTTGCCAATTTGTATCGCAGGTTCGTGTTGGGTTCTCTCATATCACTTGGCCTTTGATTCAAGTCACCAAGGGTGGAGCGAAAGAAAATTTCTTTTGGTTTGCATCCCAATAGAAGGCATTTGTCAAGTTGAAGCATCACCTCTACTCTACACCAGTGCTTACATTTCTAGACCTACAACAACCATTTGACATTGAAATAGACACCATCGACTATGCTATTTATGCAGTTCTTACCCAGTAGGGGCATCTGGTGGCATATCATAGTGAGAAATTTTCAGATACTATCAGAAAGTATCCCACTTATAAAAAAGAGATGCATTTTAGGGAAGGAAATGGTCATCCACATAGACCACCAATCCATGTAGTTCATACAAACACAAGGGAAGTTGCAGAACGATCACCATCAAAAATGGTCCACATATCTGCAACTATTCCATTTGAACATCAATATAAGAAGGGAAGAACCAATAATGTTGCTTAATATCTCATATAACTGTCGGTTATGGTGTTAACCAGTGTGATCGACTCTTGTGTACATGGCACTTTGGGGCGGTCGCATCTTTGCAAGAGCGATCCAGAATTCAGAAACACATACCATGTGCTCCTATAAGAAAAGAAAGTTCCATATTTTCACCTTTAGGGAACACTATTATGCCACCTGGGAAACCTCTGTGTTCCTACAAGTAAACGTGACAAGATGATTTGTGTTGGCTTGTTGAGGCTTGACCCAGGTTCAGAAGTGATTTAGCCAAACAAATCCCAAAACTATTGGCCCTTTCGTCAATAGTACACAGTGCATAGACTGAGCTCTCACCTGAGGTAGTATGGGAGGGTGCTAGAACTAGGTTTTCACACCCTAGGGATGTCTTGATGAAATCTAGGAAGTTTGCAAACTGAACCTACACACTTGTGCTGATTTGCGCAACCATCTGTCCTTCAAAAATTGTGCAACTACTTCTGAGCAGCTCTGTAAAGACCGCGAAGAGGTTCTGTTTTATTCCTTCATCCTTACTGTGTTATTATTACAGATCCTAACTTAATTGTGTTGGCCCAATATTCTCATTAATCATTCAATATTCATAACAAGTGCACACAATCATAAAACTATAAACTGATGCATAAATATAACAAAATCATAGTCTCACAATATTTCAGAATCAACTTATCTTTTATGATACGAATTAGATCCATTAAAGACTAGCAAAGAACCATGACTATATCAGGTCGGGACGAATCTCTAAAAATTCCAAAAATAGCGATAAAAAACACCCTAAACCAGTGGCAACAGCAACCAGCATGGAATGATGAGGACCTCGGTCAAAGCGCGCCGACTAAGGCCCATGGAGACTGCACAGGAGGTCAAAGTAGCCCCTAGGAGCCATGGATCAGGAAAAGGAGGTGATTTTTTATGCGCGATTAGAGCCTAGTGCTAAGCGCACATCGCTGGGTGAACAGGGCCAAAATGGAGGAGCCTTAAGCACTCAGTCGTGTTGGGAGCCAGAGAACCATGGGTGGAGAAACAAAAAGTGCTAAAAGGAAAAAGGTGGGATCCACACTCTGGAAACCAGCAGTATTGATCGGGGCACCCTCAAACGATAAAAGGTTTTGGAGAAGAGCAGAGCGATCCCACTCAACGATTGACGCGTGGCAGTGGAGGTGAGAGAAAACTGCCATTGATCACGCATTATCGGTCGAGAAAGTCAATTGCGTGGGACGTGCGTATGACATTGGATCTGGAGGAGCCCAGATCAGACGGCTGAGATTGCGCCTGATGGAGGAAGCGGAATCGACAGGGAATTAAGCCGCATTCTAAAGGGATTTGGAATCCATTTGATCGCCACGGTGGAGGAAGAATGCATCCACGATGTAACCGAAGGAACAAACTGACGAGCAGGCTGGCACTATTTAGATGAGAACACGTGGCCACTCCCTGAGCATTCATGCTGACGCCGAACAGGGAACTCCAAGCGCAACTGTAGAAGGCGAATCAACATAGGCAGAAGAGGAATCGAACAGGCATGGAAAAAGAATGGCTAAAAGCCATGAATAGAGACAGAATACACAATCAAGTCGGAGTGAGGTCTGGGAGACGAAGAAAAAGACCAGAATCCTAAGAGGAGGATGGAATACATAGAGAAGAAGGCAGTAAAGTAAGAGAAAAGCAGGAAGAGACAAAGGGCTGAGCTGATGCAGTGGCAACATTGAGCACCATCGAGCTTGAGAGATTCGAGCCACCCCATAGAGGGATTTGTCCGAGCTGAGCACCACGTTGGGCTCTTACCATTGTAGACCAGAAGGTCACAAGGCTGGTGGGAAGAAGAGACTGTGTACTCCAATGGCTTGGGGAATCCAAGAACCACCTTGCTAAGAAAAATCTTCTTCAGGAGAATTCACATTGAGTCCCTATATTGTAATTCTCTATTTAAAGAGACAATAAAACAAGGCCACCACTGAAAGCTAGACTAGAGACGTAGCCTTGGAGAATAGGGTGAACTCCTTATTAAAATTTCTTGTGTATTTGTGGTTGCTTTCTATTTTTCTCTATTGTCTTTCCATTTAAATGTCTATGTATTGGCAATCTGATCGATCCATTGCTTAAATAACACAAAACACACACCAACACATGAGTCTGTAATACCTTTTGTTTAATAAAACTTCAACTGGTGTCACTCATAGGGTGATTATCAGATCAAGTGGTATCAGAGCTTTAGGCTGTAAGGTTAGACAACCTTGCGTTGGTTTAGCTGTGAATGCTCACTAGACCAAAGCTCAAAGTAGGAGAAGGAGAGTTGGTGGAAACTAACACTGAAATTGGGAGAGTCTATTCTCGAAAGACAATGTCAGAGGAAGGTTTTATGGGGCTAGACCCTCAGTTCATAGAAAGTTTACTAGCTATAAAGTCTATGGTAGAAGAAATGTATAGGGACTTTAGAAAGCATAAGGATGAAGATTCATCAGGTTCTAAGCAAGATAAAGAAAAAGATGAGTCTCATTCCCATGACCACTCAAAAGGAAAGGGCAAGGAAGAAAGCTTTCCTACACCTCCTAATAGCCCTATGCATAATAAGAAAGCATCTTTGATTAAACTAGATGTTAAATTTGATTTGCCTCTATATGATGGAGAGCTAAATGCTGAAAAGTTGGACAATTGGATTAGACAAATTGATGTATACTGTAGGGTACAAAACATAGACTCGGACAAGAGTAAGATTCAGCTGGCAAGCCTATGCCTAGGAGGCACTGCCTTGGTTTGGTGGGAAGGCAGAACCCAAGATGATATGAAGAAGCATAGTAAGACAATCTCTATCTTGATTGAATTTGTTGCTACAATCAAAAAGAAG
This sequence comes from Pinus taeda, assembly GCA_000404065.3. Taxonomy (NCBI): domain Eukaryota; kingdom Viridiplantae; phylum Streptophyta; class Pinopsida; order Pinales; family Pinaceae; genus Pinus; species Pinus taeda. The sequence continues at coordinate 8,027 of APFE030493005.1, read as the reverse complement.
TTTTATCCATTGGTCTACATGCAACAAGCCATGATGAGTTGGCAAGCTCTTCAGCAATTGAAAGGGCAAAGTGTGCAAGGGTATACTCAAGAGCTCAGAAAGAGAGCATTGATGTTGGGTATCTCATTAGACTCACCAAAAACTCTTTTGAAGTACATTGGTGGTATACATAGCTACATGAGGCATACCATCCTCATGTTTAATCCCACTAGTATAGATGAGGTATCTGTACAAGCTACTCATCTATAAGCTAGAGGAAAGAATGGAAATCCAGAAGCTGGGGGATCATCCCAACCCACTGTAAGTAAGAGCAAGGAGAAAAGAAAGTAGAAGTGGAAAGCAAGGAAGGCTATGATTGCATAGAAAAGTAAAGCTTCATGCACTCACTGCAAAAAGGATGGGCATGATGATGAGCACTGTTGGATTTTGCATCCAGAGCTGAGACCTAAGAAGTCCAAGGGTAAGAAGAAGAAGACTGTTGTAGCTATTTAGAAAGATTTGGGGTCAGACTCGAGATATGAAACAATCATTGCAACCATAGGTATAAAAGGTAAGAATT